>JACXGJ010001997.1:0-72924 GCA_016801105.1 Esox niger
ACCAAAATAAACCACACCCATATGAACAAACAGTAAACTTAAATAGGTTCCCCAATTGGAGGCAATACACAACACCTGCCTCCAATTGGGGAGACCCAAGTGCATAGAGGTGGCTAGAGCCACCTCTATTGGCCACGTCCTGACTATGGCCCCAGCCAGCACAAAGATGGCTAGGGGCATAGCCAGGACGTGACAGTATTCTATTGATAAATTGGCATATGCTACTTGGGAAGGCAGCAGCTCAAAAGAGGGATTTCTGTAAACATATCCTACAAAATAATCAAACAGCTTGAGTATTGTTTGATACCTTTCTGAAAAGATAGTGTATTATGAAAAGTCAAGAACCTGAAAAGGAATATGAGATATATATATATATATATATATATATATATATATATATATATATATATATATATATATATATATATATATATATACACAGTGGGGAGAACAAGTATTTGATACACTGCTTTTTTGCAGGTTTTCCTACTCACAAAACATGTAGAGGTCTGTTTGATCATAAATAAACTTGAGAGACTGAATCTAAAAAAAATCAAGAAAATCATATTGTATGATAGTTAAATATAAATTTTAAATGTATTGCATGACATAAGTATTTGATACATCAGAAAAGCAGAACTTAATATTTGGTACAGAAATCATTGTTTGCAATTACAGAGATCATACGTTTCCTGTAGTTCTTGACCAGGTTTGCACACACTGCAGCAGGGATTTTGGCCCACTCCTCCATACAGACCTTCTCCAGATCCTTCAGGTTTCGGGGCTGTCGCTGGGCAATACAGACTTTCAGCTCCCTCCAAAGATTTTCTATTGGGTTCAGGTCTGGAGACTGGCTAGGCCACTCCAGGACCTTGAGATGCTTCTTACGGAGCCACTCCTTAGTTGCCCTGGCTGTGTGTTTCAGGTCGTTGTCATGCTGGAAGACCCAGCCATGACCCATCTTCAATGCTCTTACTGAGGGAAGGAGTTTGTTGGCCAAGATCTCGCTATACATGGCCCCATCCATCCTCCCCTCAATACGGTGCCGTCGTCCTCTCGCCTTTGCAGAAAAGCATCCCCAAAGAATGATGTTTCCACCTCCATTCTTCACGGTTGGGATGGTGTTCTTGGGGTTGTACTCATCCTTCTTCTTCCTCCAAACACAGCAAGTGGAGTTTAGACCAGGAAGTTATATTTTTGTCTCATTAGACCGCATAACCTTCTCCCATTCCTCCTCTGGATCATCCAGATGGTCATTGGCAAACTTCAGACGGGCCTGGACATGCACTGGCATGAGCACGGGGACCTTGTGTGCGTTGCAGGATTTTAATCCATGACGGCATAGTGTGTTACTAATGGTTTTCTTTGAGTCTGTGGTCCCAGCTCTCTTCAGGTCATTGACAAGGTCCTCCTGTGTAGTTCTGGGCTGATCCCTCACCTTCCTCGTGATCATTGATGCCCCACGAGGTGAGATCTTGCATGGAGCCCCAGACCGAGGGAGATTGACCGTCATCTTGAACTTCTTCCATTTTCTAATAATTGCCCCAACAGATGATGCTTTCTCACCAAGCTGCTTGCCTACTGTCCTGTAGCCCATCCCAGCCTTGTGCAGGTCAACAATTTTATCTCTGATGTCTTTACACAGCTCTCTGGTCTTGGCCATTGTGGAGAGGATGGAGTCTGTTTGATTGAGTGTGTGGACAGGTGTCTTTTATAAAGGTAACAAGTTCAAATTGTTGCAGTTAATACAGGTAATGAGTAGAGAACAGGAGGGATTCTTAAAGAAAAATGAACAAGTCTGTGAGAGCCGGAATTCTTACTATATGTATGTATATATATATGTATGTATGTATGTATGTATGTATGTATGTATGTATGTATGTATGTATGTATGTAAGAATTGATTGCTTTTGGTGTTATCTTCTGTTATAATCACCCTATAACTATTCTTGGCCAATATACCGTGTACAAGAGATTTTTTGAATTTTCAATACCATCCCCTTGAACATCAAATAAATAGTGTGAACCTAATCAACACGAATTATATTGCGCCAGTCACATGGTTTGTTTACAAAAAGCTATAAAAGCAGAGATAATTGAAACTATCCTACTGGTTGGAAGCTAAACACATTCAGCTAGATATTTGAGATGAGCTAAACAAATTTTCTCCAGCTCAAGTCGGTTAACTTTCTAGCTAAATGTAAATTTTTGTTATTTTGGAAAAACCTGGTGGATGGATAGATATGTCTGCAAGCAGACAGCATGCATTTTTTCACAATATTTCAGTTTAAAATGTATTTATAGTGACAACAATGCAGTCTTTTATTGATATAGACAACAGAATGATACAGGCCATACATAGCTTAAACCTGTGAGGCTGATAAAAGCTTGATTAGCTAATAGCCAAAACAAGAGTGGAATTTATGCAGCAAATAACCTTTGACTTTTGTATGGTAACTGTGAGCTTTAATTTTGGGTTATTAACATCCATAAGCTGTGAACCATGCATACGGTACATTTTTAGGGGACCAAAGGTAATTGGACAAATGGACATGATCTTAAATAAAATTATAATAAATACTTGGTCTGACATCCTTTGCATTCGATGACTGCCTGAAGTCGGTGACCAACTGACCCCAGCAGTTGCTGGCCTTGCTGGTGTTGCTCTGCCAGGTCTGTACTGTAGCCATCTTAAGTTCCTGTTTGTTTTCGGGCATACTGGCCTCCAGTCTTGTCTTTAGCAAGTGAAGTGCATGATCAATTGAATATAGGCCAGCCGATGTCAAGAACATTCACTTTATGACCCTAAAATCTCAAAGGTTGCTTAAGCAGTACATTTGGGCTTACTGCTGCAGGGTAAAGTGCTTCCCAATGTGTTTTGAGGCATTTGGTTGTACATGTATCTGAGCAGACAAGGATGATTTTGTATACTTGTTGAAATCACATGTTACATCACCAATGAAGACAAGTGAGCTGCTTCCAGTGGCAGCCGTACATTACAAAAACGACTCCACCTTATTTTACACATACTGTAGATTGGTATGCCAGTTCATTTATTTTCTCCAAACTTCTGTAATCAATTTGGTACATGATAATATTTATCTCATCTGTCCGTATTACTACTTCTCCAGAACTCTTTTGGCATTTTTTGTTTTTGAGGCTAAGAATTGTTTTTGCATCCTGCAGTCCAGCCTCTGTAGTTCAGCTGGTGAAGTTCTACAAATGGTAATTGCAGACACATCCACGCCTACTAACAGTACCGCACAGTGATTGTGATCTGTTGGATGTTGAGCATCCATTGTAGAGATCTTCCTTAGTTTAGCAGGTCATTTGCCATTGTTGAGCTAACCAATGCTTTCTTCTTAATGTACCAAACAATTGATTTTGGCACGCCTAATGTTTTGGTTATGTCTCTAATACATTTATTCAGATTTAGCTGGCAAGTTGACTTGCATTGACATGTCTTTTGTCCTTGTTGTCAGTCACCAGCATCCGAGTCCGAAATGCAACTAGACATTGACAGCTCTCTTGTGCATGTACTAATGATGCAAACCAACCCACCTGTCTAATAAGATAGCTGTGAAACCAATTGTCCAAATACTTATGGTACATTTTGTCCCATTTTTTGAATATTTATTAAAGGTGCTGTTAAAAATACCCCTATATTTAAAATGAGTGTTTTAACACTCTTAGTCATTGTTTCACTTTAAATGTAATGTGATGTATTACAGAGCTACAAAGAAAATGGTTTCACAGTCCAAATACATATGTGTTTAAGTTATATGAAATGTGTTAGTGTGTTGTCTCCCATCTCCAATCACAAGAATCACAGACTGGCCACTTTTTAGGAGTGTGTTATGTTTTCAAAGTCACATAAATGTTACACAAGATAATCTGGAGATGTAGTTATGCCCTAATTGATACCAGGAGTGTGTCTTCTTTCCACTCTTTGACTGACGCCACCAAGACAAAGAAGTGTGTTGCAGCCCTATCTCAATTCACAGGCATGTCACCCCCTGGTGACATTGAGGGTCCCCGCTTTGACATGCGACAGCCCATTGTGTCACTTCTGTACGTACAGATCCCTCTTGACTAGGAAGCTAGGGGTAAAGGCTGTTGTGTGCATTCTCATGACAAACTCCTACATCAGCATTGTGCTCTACCAGCTAACATCATCAGCGCAGGTTTTGTTTCTGAAATAAAGCAACCCAGTTTCTACAAGTCACAATTCATTAGTATCTTCTGAATAATCAACATGTACAAGCATTTACAAACTAATGTAAATGCAGTTTAGATTTTTGGAAATTCATTGTAAAACAATGACACTCAAAATAAATGTGTTACTGAATGGTGGTGTTGGTTTCATTTTTAGGAAATTTTGTAAGAAAACAGTACCAGAATATATTATCCCTCAAGTCTCTGAGTTCAAACAAAAAGACATGCAAAAGAGGCCACAAAGAGACCAAAAATCACAGTGAAGAAGGTACATAACTGAGTATCTGGGAGTTTAGTAATGGGGCCCAGAACAATCACATTAACCGTTTTGCATATATTTGACGTGTGTGGAAGGGTGGCAAGAAAGAAGCTATTACTCAAAAAGTAACATCTGAAAGCATCAGAGTGACCCAGCTGTGATATTGGAAAACGTTTTGTGGTCAGATGAGATCAAGATAAGACTTTTTGGCCAAACTCCAATAGTCTGTGTGTGGCACAAGCCTAACACTTCCCATGCCTCAACACACACACCATCCCTAGAGTGAAAAATGAGGGGGTTGTATCATGGTATTGGGATGTTTCTCCTTAGCAGGGAGAGGGAATTTTGTTCAAAATAAAGTAAGAATAAATTGAGCAAAATACAGGGAAATGTTGCAAGAATACAGAAATTAGTGGCTACTGAACAAAAATCTGAAAGTTCCAGTGAAAGTCAATATTTCAATCCTATTGAGAATCTGTTGTACAAGAATCACAATATCACCAAGAAAAATTGGCCAAAATCAGACTGACACTTACCAAAAGAGTTGATGTTGTTATTTCTGTAGAATTTGTCTTTACAAAATATGAATATGCAAACATCACATTTTAGTTTTTTGTTTCCCAAAATAAAACGAATCTCACCCTACAATAATGATTTTTGTGTGGCAGTGTTTTGAAATTAAATGTCAAACAGACAAAGGCGTGAACAACATTTACATGTCGAATATATTTAATGTAGCAATTTTGAAGTTTAAGTATTATAGCATTTAAGAATATTGCATAGATTAAAGTTGTATATAGATTCAAATTGTATTGAACATACTTCAATGCCTTTGAATAAACATTCCAATACATCTGACATTAAATATATTCAAGTCACACTGTCTAGAATCCTGCCTCGGAAGTGTACAAGACTGATTTTAAAGAAGAAACACATCATTGTCTCCTGCCCTTCTCTTTCCGAACAAGACTAGAATAGTATTAAATAGTCCAAGGTGGTTTAGGGAGCTGGAAAGTATTGAAAGCAACAAAATAATGTATGAAGAGACTACAAGATAATGCAGACTGAAAGATAGAATGGCAAGACACCTTAAATGGGGAGTATCGCCTACATGGGAAGTATCATAGAAAAAATACTTAAAAGTGTTAACTGTATCATTTTGTATCATTTAAAAATGTGAAGTTATAAACATTACCGTTTATGAAATTGCATCTAGTTTGATTATCTAATGCTAACAATAATGTTAAAATTAAACTTTTGAAAGAGTTAGTCTGCCCCACAAGGTAACACACATAACATAAACACATTTGTGGAAAAATGCATAGTCAAGATGACGCACAAATGGCCAACATAGCTAACAGAAACCTAACCTTGGCATGTTTGATTTTGATTCCGCCATGAATGGAGTCTTGCTCTTCAAATGTTGCAGCATGGATTAAGTGCGGATTTGAAGCACAAGTTCAATCTTGCAGCAACAGACAACCAGAATTCTTACAAATTATGGAGTGAAATGTTTCCAAACTGTGGACATCGGCCTTTTTTGCTGAGACCAGGACAGTCCTCAACTTTTCCCCTTTGAATAGAAGCCTTGAGGCAGTAAATTATAATTGAGGATTTTTTAAATCAAATTACTCAAGTAATTGTGACAGCCTAGTTTAAATTCAGTCTTGACAATGTTAGAGACAGGATTCTACACAGTGCCCCTTTAATTACTTTACCTTTACTTTACAAGGTAAGTTGATTAATAACACATTCTTATTTACAGCAGCGAACAGGGAGCAATTTGGCTAACTGCCTTTCTCACTGACAGAATGGAAAAAAAAATAGTAAACCTTTTTATTGTTTGTTAGTTAGTCTAACAACTTGGCTACCTGTCAGGTAACTTTAGTCACTGCTAGCTAAAAACTACTTAACAAAGGCTTTATATATCGTATTCAACAAAGGCTTCATAAGGTATTTATTACATTGTTGTGCAATGCCAGGATAGTGGTTGTGAATCCCAGGACAATCCATTGTAATGTATGGGACCATGATTGTAAACTGCAACAAAAAACTCTATTTGAGTAATATGAGGAGTAAAGATGGTATATGGCTAATATACCAGCACTAGAGAAAGTATGTTTGAATGAGGCATGAACATATATTTTTGCCAGATGGCACATGATCATTTTAGAACATTGCTACCCAATTATAATAACACTCAATGTTATTAAATACAGGTATGTATTAATGTTTACTTATTTTTTTATATTTGTATATGCTTTTGTACAACCCTGTTTACAAAAAAGTTGGGACACTATGTAAAATGCAAATAAACACAGAATACAAAGATGTGCAAATCATGTATCCCTGTATTTAATAGAAAACAGAAGAAAACAACATATCAAATGTTGAAACTGAAAAATGTTAAATGTTTTTGGTAAAACACATAAATGTTATGCCAGCAACACATTTAAAAAAAGTTGGAATAAAGGCATGTTTACCAATGTGTTACATCCTCACTTCTTTTAACAAAACTCTATAAGTGTTTGGGATCTGAGAAGACCAATTGCTGTTGTTCTGAAAGTGAAATGTATTCACATTCTTCCTTGATAGAGGATTTCAGCTGCTTTGTCATATTTTTTGTTACATAATGCGCAAAATGTTTTCAATGGGTGACAGATCTTGACAGCAAGCAGGCCAGTTAGCACAAAGACTTATACTACAGAGCCATGCTGTGGTAATACGTGCAGAATGTGGTAAGGTATCGTCTTGCTGAAATAAGCAGGGCCTTCCCTGAAAAAGACGTCATCTGGATGGCAGCATATGTTGCTCCAAAAACTGTGTATATTGTTCAGCATTAATGGTGCCTTCAGAGATGTGCAAGTCACCCATGCCATGTGCACTAATGCACCCCAAAACCATCACGGATGTTGGCTTTTGAACTGTGCGCTGACAACATGCCAGATGGTCCCTCTCCTTCAGTCCAGAAGACACGGCGTCCGTGATCCCCAAAAATTATTTTGATTTGTCAGACCACAGGAAAGTTTTACCGCTTTGCCTCAGTCTATCTTAAATGAGGTCGGGGCCAGAGAAGGCAACATCATTTCTGGTTCTTGTTTATGTATGGTTTCCTCCTTTGCATGGTAGTCTTAACTTGCATTAGTGGATGCCGTGAAAAACTGTGCTCACAGGCATGGATTTATCACAAAACATTTGATATGTGGTATTTTTACTATTTTCTATTGAATATAGGGTTTAAATAATGTGCACACATTTGCATTCTGTTTTTCTTCTGTATAACTTTTTTTGGAAACAGCGTTGTATTTGTATTTGCATTTTCATTATGCATTGCAAATGCAATGGGAGGGGAGCCTTTAGTTAGGCTGAGGTGTTCTGATTGGACTGCAGTGTTGAATACTCAGGACACTGTGATTGAAACCTTGACAGTCAACTCATAACGCAGTTCAGATGTAAGCTGTCAATCAAATAACCCAAGAACGACATGCATTGTTGCCGTGTCTGCTACATTGCTACAAAATAATGCTACTTCTTTGGGTTACATCTCACACAAGTCAAGACAAGTGAAATCACAGAGCCTTTGGAAAACGTCCGGATAGAGAGCATTTGCCACAGCACTTCTGTTTTAGTATCCAATAAAAAAATTCTGCAAGGTGTTAAAAACAAGGGATAGCGTAGGTCATGCAGGCTGGACAGAATGCATACAGCTCATGGCGTCCCATTCTTTGGTGTAACAATTCAACATTGATAATAACATACTGCTCCTAACACACCTAAGCAAAAATTCTTCAATAAATGTAGAAGCCAGCCTTCACCCAAATATTAGCAATAGGACATGAGGTATTGAAGGGAAACGAGGTAATTGTTAAGTATAACGACTGGCTACTAGAGCAGGTGGTAACAATCCAGTCTAGTCTACTATGAGCCCTGTCCCTCAAGCCAGGGTAAATATATCAGTCATTTCTTTTAATAGCTTAGTATTGAGAACTAGTGTCTGGGATCAGATTAATTGTGAAATTCCTAAGAGATATATTTTCAAAAGCAATAACATGCCGTCCATGATGCAATATAATGTAGCCCAAAAAGTAGCCTACATTTTAAACAATATAGTGGACAAAGCAACAATGCATCTTTGTTTCTGTTCTACTAGACTGACATATAACATCTGAATTGTATTGTGAGTTGGCTGTAGTGTCCAATATTCACAACATAAAACACTAATCAGAACCACTCAACCCACCTCCAAATAGAAATGTATGTATGTATTGATCTTTTCAAATATGCATTAACATATTTATTTATTGAATGTCATTTATTTTACCATTACTAACATTTTCGTCCACTCCCCCACTAAATGTTGGCACAACTGTAAAAGGTGGTACTCAACATTGACTTTTGGTTGGGTTTGAACTAAAATAACCACAATATGCATGCCCATCAACTTATCTATATAATTTGAAAACTTCACAATAACCTTTTAATCATGATACATTATAAATACAGAATGGTAACCTGTATTGACACTAACAATAGTTTCTTGTGATCTCTCACTTTTTACGCATTTATAACGCACATATTAAGGCACAAGACGTGGCACTCATAATGCATGCATGAATATGACAATATATATATAGTGTCATCTTTCATAAGCCAAACATGAATTCATTATGAAGTACATACTTTAACTTCAGACACCTTAAGTCATTCCTAACACATACCTAATTATGTAAACACAAATCCATTATAATTTAATTAAAGCTAAACCAAATATGACATTACACAGAGCTATGAATGGTATTGCCGTGTAGCTTGTCCCTGATCTTGCAGATGAATTGGTCTTGCCTGTTGTAGATCATGCATGTTGGAATCAACCTTAAAAAGTAACAACAAAAAAGTAAACAGTTCTGTTAAGTAATGCCTTGGTTGGTCACAAAAACGTGTCTCCTGAAGCCGAAATCTGGTCACCACAAAGATCTGGATTGGGGAAGTAATTAGCTATCTGATTCACCAGACAAAACTTTAAATGGAAAGATGGGAAACTCCTTGCAATTTGTATTATATTGATTTTAATGAGACACAGTAATGATATAAAACCATTAAATACTAGCAAGAATATTTTATTAAACTGAACCATCTGGCTATTGTAGCTAATGTTCATATTGACTAACTAGCAAGCTTGCAATATTAATGTTAGCTATGTTGATATGTATGAAATCTGGAAAACCACACTTCAAATGGCCCTGCCAAAACAAAAATGTATTTGCATCATTGCACTAAATCGTGTGAACCTACAGGTGTTTTGTGAAAAGTTATGATCAAACAGGAAATTAATCCTAGTTTGAAATTGTTCATATTTAAGCAATATGGCAGATGACGGGTGGTCAAATAATTAGAATATCATCAAAAAGTTGATTTATTTCAGTAATTCCATTCAAAAAGTGAAACTTGCATAATGTATACAGTCATTCCACACAGACGGATATATTTCAAATGTTCATTCTTTTTATTTTGATGATTATTACTGACAACTAATGAAAACCTCAAAATCCGTATCTCAGAAAATTTGAATATTGTGAAAAGGTACAATATTGAAGACACTTGGTGCCACACTCTAATCAGCTAATTAACTCAAAACACCTGCAAAGGCCTTTAAATGGTCTCTCAGTCTAGTTCTGTAGGCTACACAATCATGGGGAAGACTGCTGACTTGACAGCTTTCTATAAGACGACCATTGACACCTTGCACAAGGAGGGCAAGACACAAAAGGTCATTGCTAAAGAGGCCGGCTGTTCACAGAGATCTGTGTCCAAGCACATAAATAGAGAGGCGAAGGGAAGTTCAAAGATCTGGTAGAAAAAAGTGTACAAGCAATAGGGATAACTGCACCCTGGAGAGGATTGTGAAACAAAACTCATTCAAAAATGTGGGGGAGATTCACAAAGAGTGGATTGCAGCTGAAGTCAGTGCTTCAAGAACCACCATGCACAGACGTATGCAAGACATGGGTTTCAGCTGTCGCATTCCTTGTGTCAAGCCACTCTTGAATAAGACAGCAAGACAGGCTAAAGACAAAAAGGACTGGACTGCTGCTGAGTGGTCCAAAGTTATGTTCTCTGATGAAAGTACATTTTGCATTTCATTTGGAAATCAAGGTCCCAGAGTCTGGAGGAATAGAGGAGAGGCACAGAATCCACGTTGCTTGAAGTTCAGTGTAAAGTTTCCACAGTCATTGATGGTTTGGGGTGCCATGTCATCTTCTGGTGTTGGTCCACTGTGTTTTCTGAGGTCCAAGGTCAACGCAGCCGTCTACCAGGAAGTTTTAGAGCACTTCATGCTTCCTGCTGTTGACCAACTTTATGGAGATGCAGATTTCATTTTCCAACAGGACTTGGCACCTGCACACAGTGCCAAAGCCACCAGTACCTGGTTTAAGGACCATGGTATCCCTGTTCTTAATTGACCAGCAAACTCATCTGACCTTAATCCTATAGAAAATCTATGGGGTATTGTGAAGAGGAAGATGCGATACGCCAGACCCAACACTGCAGAAGAGCTGAAGGCCTCTATCAGAACAACCTGGGCTCTCTTAACACCTGAGCAGTGCCACAGACTGATCGACTCCATGCCACGCTGCATTGCTGCAGTAATTCAAGCAAAAGGGGCCCCAACTAAGTATTGAGTGCTGTACATGCTCATACTTTTCATGTTCATACTTTTCAGTTGACCAACATTTCTAAAAATCCTTTTGTGTATTGGTCTTAAGTAATATTCAAATTTTCTGAGATACTGATTATGGGGTTTTCATCAGTTGTCAGTTATAATAATCAAAATTAAAATGAACAGTTGAAATATATCCGTCTGTGTGGAATGACTGTATACATTATGCAAGTTTCACCTTTTGAATGGAATTACTGAAATAAATCAACTTTTTGATGATATTCTAATTATATGACCAGCACCTGTATATGGCCAATATACAATGGCTAAAAGCCACATTACATTGGTAACTAGTTCAAAATAACTACAAGTCACCTCAGGGATTTGTGGAACTCGCCAATATACCAAGGCTGAGGATAGTATCTTTCTTGGTCATAATCCACAAATCTCTTAGCTGGCTTATTGCTAAAATATAGCATTTAGCAGGTAATATTGTGATTGCATGCATTACAACGTGTGGTCATGGGAATGAACCCCACTATCCTAGCATTGCATGAAAATGTTAGAAACACTTTGTGAAGCCTCAACTGAATATCATTTATAAAGGTTTTATTAAGTGTTGCTTATTCTATCCATAATAAATAACCGGTTTTGTCATAGCAGATTGTCACATTTGACATTGGCATTTATGTCACATAGCAATGCCCTGTTAATGAACCCTTAAAAAGCATGATAGATGTTTAAAAATGCTTTGTAACCCATGTATGAAGTGTTTATGAAATAATCTTAAAGGATTCATCAGCACAAATTCAAATAAAGCAGGACTGTGAAGGGTCACCATAAATGTGTTTCCAGCACTCCCTGGAAAAGATTATATTTAGTAAGGGTATACTTACAGGTAATAGCTCTGTCTGAACCATGCTACATAGTAACAAGAGCAGAATGACACAGACTGCATATCTGATTATAGCCCCAGCTATTTTATGCTGTGAAGGCCCCACTTGAAAAACAGATACATCAAGGCATCTGTACAGTGTACGTCATCGCTGTGAGTTAATCAGTTGGAAAATAAAACTGTGGTATTCTAATAAGTCATTTGTCAATTTTTACAACCCCAGACACATTGATCCATGGGGATTAATGAAGATGCTTGATATCGGTGTAGATATGAACAGGGAAGATTGTAGTGGCAGTAATCATTCATGCAGTATATTTCTCCTACCTCGTTTTTTCTTCCAGCATGGGACCAAGTCACTCCAAATAGGGACTTACTTCATCTGTGAAAGAAAATATGGGTGGGGGGTAAATACAACCTACATAAGACCACCGGAACACAATCATAACACATGCACGCCACATTCTTAAGCAGTATGCGAGCTAGAAAGGAGAAAAGTAAGGTGTACATCAGGTAAATGGGCCAATACATTTGACCAACCTGTAGAAATAAAGTAATAGTGGAGAGCAGGTGCAAAATCCCGTTACACTGACTATTTCAGCACAGCTTGCCAATAATCATTTCCTAAGATCCTATAATCATACCATTAGAATGTAGGGAGTGAATGCATTTTCCTATGATGACCTTGGAGCAGATAAGGCATGGCCAGTTGAACACATTTAGGGAGAGTAAAATTCGGTCAAATATAAATTATTTCCTTAGGGTAACTGTCATATGATACAGGTGCAAAACATTTCAAATGGCATGTAGATGGTAGACATTGGCAGAAAGAGAAATTCAATTCAATACATTAATCATTTTGGATATGTGAAAATAGGATACGATTGTAATTTAGTTTCTCTCACGTGTGTTTGACAACACCTGATGATCACATGGGGTAAAGAATTGTCCCAAAATCAACATAGGGCTCCAAAAACAGCAATTTCACATCACAGAATATACACTAAGCATTTCTGGAAAACCACTTAAAAACCACAAAACAAGCATACATATCAAGTCATATAGCATGTATAACACATTTGGCTTTATTCTAACAGATCAATGGGTTTGAGGTACTCAGTGGACTATGCTTCATGAATGACATTCAATCCACCTGAACTGTACGGAAATATAGGCAGATCCAGTTGAGTCACTGCAACTTCCCAACAAAGTTTCCTAACCTTGAGAGCACATGCGAGCCCAAAACGCAATAATAATTCTCACCTGATCTTCCTACTTATTTTATATCTCCCCTCAGCAACCTAACTTTTACTCGGCAACAGTGCAGTTATTAATTCATGAGGCACTAATTACTTCTTTGTTTAATTTTGTGTTAAACAGACTGACCGGAATGATAACGACTCACGCTGTAGCGTTTCAGTCCCATGCCGCTCCTGTTTGCTACAACAAGGGAGCATCGTGCGACTAGCATGATGAACCCAATTCCCTTCTAAGTTGCACTTCATTAAGTCAAAATGTGGCAAGGAGCTTAGAGGAAGAACTGGCAGATCTGATCATACATAACAATACAGGCCCAGTAAGTTTGGAAAGGGAGGGGTGGGCAAGAAGAGGCTGTGGATTCCAGCTGCATGTTGCTAATTTTCTATTTTTAACCCTTGGGGGACGTCTTTCATTTTCCTTTAATTGTTTTTGTTCGGGGCTGCAGTGTCCTCTTTTTAAATTGCAGCTCCTATCAACTCCCCTGATCAAACCCCTGTGCAACATCTCAGACAGAAGTAAACAACAGGGTTGCCCTTTTCCGTGGTGGGGGCGCGGACGGAATGCGCCCAGTTTAGGTTAACATTCTAGTCAAAACTAGCGTGAGAAGTCAGAATGGCAATAACAATGAAACAGAACTTGAAACATAATGTTTTTGGCATTGTAAGTAGAGAAACCAGCTAAACCGCACCAAAGGCAAGGTGTAGAAGACGTTTAAAACTCAAGAATGTGACAAGGTTTTCCCATCACAACATATCTGTCATACCATCTGAGAAATGTTCCTGTTGTGCACGTAATTAAAGAGATTATGATGATGACTTATGCCAAGTTATTTAGAGAAAAATATTTAAGTGAGAAAATGTACATAAGAGACACACTCAGATATGCAGCGCACTCAGAATAATGCATATGCTGTCACTGACTTAACACAAATTATAAGATTTTATGTCCTGAATGTGTTCTTTTACAAGACAATTCTCTGCAGAGAGTATTGTAACCAGTAGGTACAACACCAAATGACATTATCAATAGTCCATTAATTAGAGTTGTCAAACAACAGTACATTCTTCGAAGGGAGCAAGAGGAGTAAAGCACCACCAAAATGTTGTTTCGCCCTTTCCAAGGATCTCCCTACTGGCTGAAGATGTGATAAAATCAAAAAGCAGACAAGTAATTACAGTATATAATAGGCAAGATTGGCATTTTCAAAATCATTTTCATGTGGATGGAAATGACATTGCACAGACTATTCTGTATTCACTGGTGCAGATAAATAAACAAGGCAAGCGGGGGGGGGGCATAAATAAGGCGCAGTACAATGGCAAGCAGGTCAGTAATTAGAAACTCTGTTTGCACAGTAATAATTTTAATATATTCATCAGGAAACAGGGCATGCCTAGCATGATAAAATCCCATCAAGGGACATATCCTGTCTCTCTCTTAACCTTTCCGACAGACAGACAGCATATTGTTGAGAAGGCCGGAGACAAAAAAAAGAAAAAAAAAGCTTTTCTAAAAAAATATCTTGGCCTTTGTTCTGAAATTCTTATAGATGTATGTAATCACTATATACATATTCATAAACAAAGTAGTCAGTATCATAACAGTTGACTGTATTACATGACATTGGGAGACAACCTTTTGCTTATGCTTGAATTAATTAAGCAAAGCAGAATATATTGATCAGTGAGTATAATCAGTTTAATAGTATTTTTACTATCCTACCATCTTTTGCACATATCCGATTTTTCACCATTACAAGGAATGAATGCTGTTTCGATTGCAAGTGTTGAAAGAGCAGTGAAAAGCGTATAACCTTGTTTGTTATTGTGGGTGGTGGGGATGTTATGGAAATTATTGCAAATTGTTTAAACTCCTGACACACAAAAACCTTGACCTCATGAAGCCATTTTCCAAAGACAGGAGAATACATAATTGTAAGAGGAACTGAAGGGAGAGCGAGCAGTAATCACAACAACATTCTTGCTATAAGATTACTTTGTACAAAAATAGCACAAATGAATCAGAGAGTGAAGTATATGAGTGCATGCACACCCAGCGTGCATGTTATGTTAATGTGATGAACACACCAAATGCAAACCAAGACTCTAAAAAAACAAGCCTACAGATAATCTTTAAAAACTTTTAATCAATGAACAAGTCAAGATAATGTATGGTACCTGAATGTCCATGAAGTTCTACAAATCTAACAGTTAAAACAACAGGAACAAACGCAGTCACTCCATCGAGCTGACCCGCTTAAAATAACAATCCTTTTTGTTGTAATCATTGCCAAACTATTGTCTTTGTTTCCCGGTTTCATTTTTCAAACATAAACTTAGAAACATACAGTTTACGTGACCCCAGCCCAAACACAAGCAGAGGCTAATTACTCAAAGCAGAGGCTGCACACTACAAGAATAACCTTTTCAGTAAATGACCCTTTCTTCGGTTTCCACTGCTCTGTGAAATGCTACGTGGTCCTCACCAAGTGACTTTTTGAATGAATTTGGCACAATGAGAAATTGAACATTTACTTAATGACACTGCTCATGCATTTTTGACAGGCCCCCTTTTTGGGCTGTCAATACTCGCTCCTATTCTATGCTGTCCCTAGGAGAGGAACGACTGGGGGTCAGTGGCGGCGACCTCCACAGTCCAGCTCGGCCCTCTCCTCCTTGCCTAATTTTTGCTGTCCCTCCCTTTGAAACTCCATGCAAGACGATGGAATGGTAAGCAATCTGCAACAAATGGCGACGCCATGGAAACCCCAGTTTTCCACCAAAAATATTCCTTTTTATCCCTTTTGAGGACCTGTCACTGGGCAAGCAAGCATCACACAACCCCGGGCCTGGCCGTGACAAAGCCTATTTTCTGCCTTCCCCTTGATTGATTAAAAAAGACTTTTTAGCAAAACCATGTTAAAGGACAAAAAAAGTGACATGCATAAGAAAGGGCCCCAGAGGGATGGCCCAATCTGACGGTTTCCCTGGTAATACAGCCCAGAAAAAAGAGAACAATATAATAATCGCCACAAAGAAAGGACAGGGAAAGCATGAAACCAATAACAATGGTGATTAAGATGATGATGAAAAGCCAGTCATTTGGTAGGTAGGGTAAATCCGACAACACTTATGACAAACAAACACTTTCCACTTAAGATAAAGGTTATGGTTTGGAATAGGGTTAAAACGAATGTAACAATGTAACAAATGCCTAGAGCTGGCCTTGAGCCTGAGATGCTAGAAACTACATCACTTCTTTGGGTTTAATCAAAAGTCAAGTAAATGACTGCAAAGCCCTGCAATTGAACCTGAGCTCATGGTTTATGCCCATCCCCATCATCCAACTACATAGCATGTTCATTGTTGAACACAGCTGTTAGTACTGAAAGGAAATTGCAACATATGTGAGACCCAGACCAACTTTGAATTTTGCAGGCTAACTTGGTGTGATCTACCCAATCCCCACCTAATGCACAACTGAACCATTCATGTGAACACCATTTTGTGTGTTTTCTTTTCAGGATTATCATGTCTTTATTCCATAAGGGCTTGAGATGCCTATTCAACCCACATGAGTTCTAAAATTGATTTGTGTTATTGGAATCACTATCCAGTTCACTTTAACATCCCAACAGATATTTGGATATTTCTTCCAGGGTACAGCACTGACTTCCAAACACATAACATACAGTGGCAATATATAGCATTCATGTGAATAACATTGAGTCATAATGTTCTACAAAGGTTTATATTTTCGGTACCAATGTTTTTATGTTGTATGCAGCATTGACGTGACTCATTATAACACTCAATAAGAGCAGTCGTAAGCCAAATATCCTCTCTCTGTTCAAAAGTTTATTTATGTTATAACATATATTTTGTGATTAGGTGAGCATATAACTGTTATTATGTGATGGGTGACATAACGGTTCATGTCAATGCTGCGTATACATATGTAAGGCATAGCATATAAACATATCTAGGGCATTATGTCTCTATATGTCATGCATATAGAAGCATTATGAATGCTACATATCACTACCCTCACTTCTCTTTGATGCATTCCAGCATCCAATATGTACTTACACTATTCACAGTTAAGCAACCCCCAACAAGGTTATTATTAATGCTTTTTGCATTTATTTTCCTCCACACTTGCACGCAAAATGACCCAGTGTTCTGTTGTAACTCATGTGTAACATCAATACGCTGTGCATTAAACATTTCACTCCTCTCCTTGACCTAAGTGACAGACCAGTTTAACAGAGAGCTCAGCTGTTCTGGCCAACACCTAAGGAGAGACAACATTATTAATTCATCTGAATAATACAGGCCAGTAAAAAGACTCCGTTGCATATATGTTTTGGTAAATTTGTGCATTGCATTTTTATAAAGACTCGATCGCTGAATTCTGATCATTCACATGATAAACAAATACAAATTAAATACACATTCATTCTGATAGAAAAGTGGGATCCTTGTTTCCTCGTCTTACAGACGTAAGTGTAGGAGATATTTAAAAAGAACAGAGGTTGAAGCAGTAACCGATACCAGAGTAATATGCACATGAAAAATTAGTATTCTAGATCCTGATGGTTCTAAACACAAAAAGGCCCCGCCAAATCCCCACGGCGGAGGTGTCAGACGGAAAATGACGAAAATCTGCTCCTTGACAGAGAGTCATTTATATTTTAGCTTCGTTCCATTATCTTAACGAATCCATCATCAGCCAATGCAATATTAACAGCAGAAAATCAACTCATTAGATCCAGGGGGATTTAATCAAGATTGCAATCATGTATGTGGTTCCTGGAGAGTTGGCTTTTTTTCTCTTTTTGGTCCTTTCCACGTAATTGCCGCATCTCAGATCTTAATAAATTATTCTCGATCCGAGATTGATGCCTTTTTTTCCCTCTCTCTCACGCCAAGCACTCACCGTCTCTGACTATAATATTTACCATAAACATTATTATGTCATGGGCACACAGTTTAAAATGGCCTTTAGCTAACTCAGAGAAGTAATTGGCTTCTCAATTTCTATCTCGTTTATTGGTTAATTGCCCGGTGATATTGGCTACACTTTTGTCAGAAAAAGACAAAGGGCTTCTTTTGGACAATATGTAATATCATACTGAGGCTTCTCTGCGTTTATTGGTGGACACCGTAGCCATGTGAAGACACATCAATGTTCAACTTCAACTGCCTAAAGAGTGAGTCAAACAAAGAAATACCTTTCTTCCACAGAAAATGTATTGTGAAGTGGCTCAAGTAACAGATGAGGAAGCTATTTTGGTTCAGGGTTTCACAGAAAACCACTTGACAGAGGAAGATATGCACAGAAATGGCTGGCATTTTCTCAAATAGGCATCAACAGTACTGTTTTGTGGAAAATAAGAAAACAAATATCAACAATCCGCTAATAGGATTCCCCTTTAGCTCCGTTGGTATGGTGTTTACAACACCAGACATGTGGGTTTGATTCCCATTGGGGGCAAGTTGGGAAAATGTATGCAGTCACTATGGATAAGATCGTCTACAAAATTACTAAAGTTTAATATACGTACCTGTTAAATACTAAGAAGGCACATCGTTGAATTTCAAATCACACATGTTTGCCACCATGTATTATTTTGTAGAGTGCATACAATATTCGGATTATTAGCCCATATTTTGATTTGGAGTATGAATGAGATGCAACAGCAGTCTCACAGTCCCCCTTCTTCAGAATGTCACTACAAGATACAAAAAGCAGCAGATGCCAGTATGCAGACCATAATGTGGTATTACATCAAAATGTTATTTTCATGTTGACTGCAATAATTATTTGGCAATGAGGTTAAAGTTTGTGTTCAAACTGCATTATGTCTCTCTCCCTTATACTTCACTGGTTCTACTCATTGCCCTGACAACCGGGCTTCCTTCAACAACAGGATTAACTTCCAACATGTTCAACAAGATCCAAAAGTGTAAAAACTGTGGAAGAGCCATTTAATCTGCCTATGGAACAAAGCCTTTTGTACAAGGGCTAACCTGACCTTGTCACTCTGAGTTAAACTTCCCGTCTATTCTGCAATATAAAGCCCCTCCCTCCCTCACCTCCCCCTCCCTGTGTAGCTGCATCAAATGCTGTGTTAATCCCTGTCTCTATGAGATGGCCAATAGTAAATCCAAGCCCTCAGTAAACCAATCTCAGAGATTTTTTATCTTGATTTATTAGATTACCAGTCCTGGGTCCCGGAGTCCCTGCTACACATCCTAATCCTAATCGGAATAGACAAGTATTAGCCCGGTTCAAGGGGAGCTAAACTGCGACTGTGGCCAACTTTTAGTGCAAGGGCAGCTACAGGCTAAAAGGCTTGGGTGTGTTTTTATCCTTTTTTTCTTTTACATTAGGAGAATAAGTGAGTAATTAAATGTATAAATCCTGACAGACAAACTCTCAAAAGCCCTAAAAACCACTGAACCCTGCCGATTTCACAGTTTTTCACAGTACAATGAAGTTACTGAGCCAAGCCCAATCATTTATATCTTCTTCAGATGAACGTCAAGCAATGCAAATATGAGCAGAAAGTAGCAAATGTAACATTTGCAATCATTAATTTTACATCTGAATGAATGCAAAACACTGTTGTCAAAGTAGAAGCGCGCAGGGTTAAATATGCCATTTTCTTTGGTCTACAGACTACAGAAAAAGGGTAAATCAAAGACTTTTTGGTTGTGTGATTCCAACATGGGTGAGACAGGGGAATAGATGAAGAACAACTGACTTGTCAAAAACTTGCATTCACTGTCTTGAATTCAGCACTACATAGAAAACAGGGTGTCATTTTGGATGAACAAGGAACGTTGATTGTTGCTATCGTGTACCGTTTTTACCCATCCCGTTGAATGCGAACGGGTATTAGGGAGGCTGGAAACGGTCCATGTGACACATGAGGCCCGGTCTGGGGAACATTTTGAAATGTCTGCTGGTACATTAATGGTGTTGGCAGCTGTTATCCTGCCAAGCAATGCTGCAGCAGCAAGGATATCCTGAAATACTACTGAAAACCGCTAAACCTCCTCCTCACCAATGTAAAGTAATACTACCGCTTGAAGCCAGCCCAGTCACTCACTGATCAATCTGTGAATGTAAGATAGAGTAGTGGCCAAGGTCCGGAATCAGGTATTCATACTGGGTCATATGGCCCATTTTGAAAGAGTGCATATCAAATCCGGTCATGTACGAGTACATTTTTATCTTGGTATTATTGAGCTCACTTAAGCGCATATGTATGTCGAAGTACCATCACCACGCTAAAGATGTTCCCCTGCCTACTGCCCTGGGGTGACAGAAGGCGCTAAGGGAGAAGTGACAGTTGTGTCTGCTCACTGTATGTGTTTTTTTTGCAGCGGTTTCACTGCAGCCCCTTGGGGGTGTTTACTGCATCTCGACTCCCACCGCATGTCCAACATCTGATACAGAGAGATGGAAGTCCAGGTGATAACAATAACTCCACTGACATGGAAACATTTAGTTTTTGGGCTAAAAAGCTAGAATTGTGTTATAACTTTACATTATATAAAAAACGATTGATAAGATATATTTCTTACTCTACAGTATCTGCCTCAAAACTACTGAGTGAGCAGCAGTAAGCATTATATCCTACCCTGAATACTTTAGCAAGTATGATGAGTGGGAATAACATATCAACTTCAACAAAATTATGTCTGCTGAAAAACAGGCAAAGTGTCTACGTTTGTCTGGCACCTAGTTGGCCAATAGAAATGTTAACAGATGTTCATTGATTATAATTTATTTTGCTCTGGATTAATAGTGGAGTTCACATTCCACATTCCAGTCCAGCAATAACTTCACATTTGCAGAATGTACTGAAATTTATTGAAAGCCAAACCAACAGCAACAAAAAAACAATATTGGATAGACTGTAAGTAAAGACCTATGAGCTTATAAAAAAGCAGATTGACTGTTTGGTACTTAAGAAGTGCCCATCAAGCCAATCCAACATGTGGGGTGAAATCTCTTCAGAAAACCAAATTCACAACTAGAACGCCAAAAGTCTGCAAGGTAGTTATTACTGCAAATGGAGAATTCTTTAATGAAAGCAAAACTTGAAGG
This sequence comes from Esox niger, assembly GCA_016801105.1. NCBI lineage: Eukaryota > Metazoa > Chordata > Actinopteri > Esociformes > Esocidae > Esox > Esox niger. Next base: position 21,409 of record JACXGJ010001997.1, read on the forward strand.
TCGCAATTATATTTCAATTAAAAGTCATTATTTCTAGCCTTGTTAATGACTATATTTCCTATTCAAACTCATTTCATGTATGTTTTATGGAAAACAAGGAAAATTCTAAGTGACCCAAATGATTGAAAGGTAGTGTATCTATATATACATATACATCTCAGGAAAAAAATTAAGACCAGTGCTTCTTTTCTTTCCAAAAAAGTTGTAAAAGAAGGTTTTGAGTGAGGAACAGAAGGGGTAAAATTACGAGACCACTGCAAATTGAACGCTTCTGTTCCTCACTCCAAACTTTATCAACTTTTTTGGAAAGGAAAGAAAAAGGTGCAAAGGTATGAATTTTTTTCAGAGCTGTATATTGTTCTTTTGTTATTAAACAAAAAATCCATAGGTATATATATGAATTTGAATGTATGGCCCAGAACCATATGCTGGTTGTGATATTTAAAGATACACAAGATAAATATATTATCACTATCTTATAGCATATTACATCAGTTGTCACTAAGCTGCAATGTCAAGTTGGACCAAAAGAGCTATTTTCTGGTAAAACTTCACTGGTAAAATGCATTTTTGGGGGATTGTATTTACAGTGAACTACTACTACCAAATCACTAAAAGATACCAAATGTTGCCTGACTCGTCCTTCAAACCATTAATGTAGTATTATGCACATATGATAACCTAAATTAAAAACTACAGTCCATAACACACAATATTTTCAATCATTTCCTATTGTTCCTTTTGTAATATCTTTTTTCCACAGACTGTGATATTTAAGTGTTTCATAGCAGTCAATGACCAGAAAATACAGTATGTCAAAACACCCATTTCTGGCTTACAGTTTGTTTGATTGGACAGTATAACTATTGAGTGTGGACTTTTTCACAATTGTGAATGTTCAAAGTATGACTGATATTAATTTACAACTTCATTGTGATTGATGTACAGGAGATATTCTAGAATGTCAAAAATAAAAATACTTTGCTTAGTCAAGACAAAATGTGGTAAAAATGTGGCTTATCAAATCACATAACTTACATTGTGTGTAAAGTCATTGTGTGTAAAATAGAAGGGATTTACATGTATTGACATCACTGTCCCCCAATCTCACATGATGTGTGAGAGCCCTCAGTCAAGTATTTAATTCCAAGCACAGAAATATAGAGACCAAGGAGTTTTGCAAAGTCTCATAAATCAAGGGCAGTAATTGATAGATAGGTAACAACAACAACAAATTAGACATTTCATATATCTACAATCCCGGTCATGTTAATAACTATGCTGTGGACAACTTGTTAAACCAGCCAGACATATCAAAATATAGTTAGTCATCCTTCCGATCAGAGCTGCAAGACAGGAAGGAAAAAGCTTAGGGATGTCACCATCAGGCTATTGGTGATTTAACAAAAGAGTTCAGTTGTTTTCATGGAAGAAAACTGAGTATGGATCAGCCATTTTGTATACTGTAGACTCTATAATACCAAATACACCTTTTTGTGAGATACTTTATGTAGAAGAACAGAATCTATTTATCCCAAAACATGCATTGTATATAGGCAATATCTTAATTCTCAAAAGAAATGCTGGGCCCAAATGCAAAGCCTTAAGTGTGGGAAAAATTTGCATTATTGTTTGGTTGTTTGACATCAGCAAAGAATTAGGTGATTTTCAGATAAAAACAACCATGCAAAATAAAAATGTTGAAGGTATTCAAATAAGCATGCAAAATCCAAAAGAAGCTATACACCAGATGTTGGACCATCTTATCCTAAGTAATCATTAAAACAGACTAAATCTCTTTTAAAATCTATGAAAATCCCCAAATATTAAAAATAGTCTGCTTTTGGAAAGAATAAAAAATACTACATAATCCAGGTGTGCAACATTTTTATTGAATTGTCCAAGACCCCTCCAAAGTATTTTGCTGCCAAAGTGGTTTCGGATATATTGGAATATATTGGGTGAATACTCATTGAATTTATGAATGCAAAATTATGCATGCATTTGATTGATATTTAAACAATTTAAAATGTCACTTTGCCATGACACAATATTTGGTGGAGGTTGTTGAAAAAATCTATCAACTTAAATCAAACCATATAAACTGGGAAAGGTTTTCAGAATCTGTCAAGGTTTTTTCATTGCACACAAGTGACAACAAGTGTATTTTAAATGGAAACTTCAGGTCTTAAGGTAGACCTTGTGCAGCTGCGATCTAGTCCATATCTGTCCTGTCCTGTCTGGCCTCCAATGATACTTTCTTTTCTGTAAGTGGAAGATATTTCACTAGCCTATCAGTTTCCCTTTAGACTTACTGGTAGATGCAGGAATGGCGCCCATGTAGGGTCACTAATTCTCCTCTGCAAGGCTCCCTCTGAAACAACTGTGAAGCCAGTGGATAAACATCTCTCTCTCTACCTCTCTCACTCTGTCACTGTGGTACTCTCTCAAGTCTCTGTCTAACTTTTAGATTAGAGTGTTGCGGAATTAATCAATGTAACGAGGAAAGCTACAAGAAAAACAATAAATCAACAAAACATTTATGCTTTTCCTCCAATTTGCTTTAGAATTTATTTAGATGTGTGCTTGTTACATGTGAACTACTTTAAGACTAAGACGTGTAATCTAATTTGTCAGCATATTTCTTGCGAGATTTCTTAAGAAAAACATCTGAAGAATTACTTGTGTATGCAGAACCCGGTATGTATTCAAATCCATCTCACTACCAAATAATAGGAATAATTTTCAGTGAAGAAGTTGAACAACTGAGGAATGGAAGACAAGCAGCTGCTTAAATGTGCCGAAGGTAGGAGGAGGTTAACATGAGTCAATGGAGGCTAAAGAGACAGGAGGTCTAGAGTTGACAGAAAGAGTGGCAAGGGACTGCAGTTCAGGACTTCTGGAAACCACATCAAACAGGCAATGGAGCACTGCCAAGTAGAAAGCGCATCAACTGCTGAAAAATGAAGAGGGTAGAGATGATGTGAATGAGAAGAAAGAGGAAGGAAAGAAGCAAAAAATTAGGACAGAGAAAATGAGTGAAAGAAAACTAAAAGTGGACATACATAGAGGGAGAGAAACAAAGGAAGGTGAGTAAAGAATAGAAGAGGCAGCGATTTGGCTTATGGAGGGACTGAGAGAAAGAGTGTCTGTGTGGGTGGGGTAGTGCTGGGATGTAGTTGTGGGAAACACAAACGGCCCATGCCTCACTGCTCCGATCAATCTAGTTGCCGAGAGCCACAGGCAGGACCCACTCTCAGGCCTATCAGAAAGCAGCCACTTGTTCCGAGGAGCACCTGACTAATACCCACTACAATGTCACTTCTATATTTGTATCCTGCTAATCTGCCTTTCCCCGGGCTCCAATCGTTTCCACTTTCTTGCAAATTTATCGCTAGACCAAAAGGCCGATGCCAGATCCTAAGTGCCTTACCCTTTTAAATTAAACAGTGGCATGTGTGATAAAGCCATGGAATTCCTTATGCAAATGCTCTAGAGAGTCTTTCAAGGCAAAGTGTCACTTTTCCTAAACCAGAAAACTTGTGATGCCACACACTCCCTGTTCAACCCCCAACACTGCTTATATTTTGCCCTCTCTTCAACAGAGAAGAATCGTGCCCAAAATAGAATGAAACATGAGTTACAGAACAGATCGCTTCTTTATGTTACTGAAGTGGAGCGGTGATAATGCTCAACTGACCATTTGTTTGGTTTTCATTCATTTACGCACCACATTGTCATTTATATGACTTTCAACTTGCATGGAACCTGGTTCACTTGTTGAATAAACTCATTTTAAATAGATTCTGTTTCTTGGATAGAAATTTGAAAATTTTGATAATATTGATGTGGAAGAAATTTAGAAACTATTTTGAAAAGTAGTACAGATGTATCTATATGCATCAAACAATTTAATATGTAATAAAATGGCAGAGAATTGGAGCTAAACAGTTTTGTTAAATACTCCACTGAGTTTCAATAGTGGGGTTCAATAGCGGGATTTTATTTTATCATGGAACCAGGTAATTCATTTAGATAAGTTGCAGGCAATGACAGAAGATGCTATTCTATATACATGTCATAAGTAGTAAAGCCCATCTCATTAGAACTAATACAGTAGAATCAAACTCAACTAAAAGTGTTTAAAATCCATCCTTCCACACAACAAACAATGTCAATATCAGGAGGATATGTGTGGTTTTACAGTTACATATATCAACTATTTGGTTATTGTGTCTTTTAGGCAGAGTCACAGTAACACCGGCCTGTCAATAAATTTCTTTTTCACTTGCTTTTCCATAGCAGACTCATTACCTAATATGGCATTGGCTGCATTCTGGGTTATTTTGAGTATGTGTGATAATACTCACTCTCTAACCTTGTCTCTCTCCAGAGAATTCAACAGTAGGCGAGATGAGGGAAGCAGAAGGAAAAAAGGAACAAAATAAATAATGCAAATAATGACCAAGTATTATATAAAATAATTATAATGCAACTGTCAAGAGTGATAAACATAAAAATGTTAAAATTAGATAAAAGATATACAAGAATATTCATTTAATTTAATGTTACTTTAGGCTGTTGTCAAAGGCCTGCGTGAAAAAAGTGTGATACTTGGAAAAAATGACATCCTCCTAAAACTGATGTTTGTGAAATCAAAATGCTATCAACATGTCTGTTCAATAGACAAAAGTAGGAAAAATCCAGGACAGATGCTAAGCCCAAAGGAAACAGGGGCGATCATTAAATGGGGAAAAAAGCTAGTAAATGTAAATGAGGGAGTCAACAACAGAGGAGGCATTTGTATTTCTAGCCTACAAAATGCTTAAAATGGAACATCTACATAGTTCACTGCTGAGAATGGTGAGTGTGAATGCAATGATCGCTAATTGGGACGCTTCTGAGAGAGATGTTAATTGCTCTACAGTCTGAGGACAGACTAAGCACCTACACTAATGTTAAACATTTTGGGGATACTTAGAAATATCCTTGTTTTCAAAAGAAAAGCAATTTTTTGTTCATTAAAATAACATCAAATTGAACAGAAATACAATGTAGACATCCACAGAAAGACATTGTGCTGGAGACGCAAATGAATAACGTTTTCTGTTTTTCGCCATGACTTGCAGTTGACTAGTAACTGACTAGAGAACCACTGCTATTCAGCTGTTCTCAGTTTAAAGGTGATTAGAACGCTCTATCGTGGTGGAAATTACAAGATCATTTTAAATGGTGTAGAAACTTGCATTTTCAAAATAAATTGCTATAATTTAAAGGTGTATGGATAATGCTGGACATGGCATTTTTTTTAAATATAGAAAAAACAAAACCAGTTACGTTATTCATTTGTATCTCCAGCATAATGTCTTAGTGTTTTGACACTTGTTTATGTCATTTCCAGCCAGAAGAAACTTACGTATCAAATACAAATTCACTATAGCTAAAAATTTGGCATGGGTATGAATACTTTTGGGCTTAACTGTATATAGGCGTATACAGGTCCAGAATCAGCAACGATCACCCCTGTGTTCCAGGGGCACGTTTGGGTTTGCTAAGCAAATACAAAACACTTACACAAACTATTATTTAGCATTTTGCTAAATTATCATTATAAAACTATTTTGTAATTATGTTAGCACTGGTAAAAACTGTACTGTTAAAAGAAGCAATATAACTAACTTTCTTCATGCTAGTTCAGCGTCTGGGGCATCATTGTTTTTGGATTCGATTACAGGCTCAAAATGTCCAGAAACAACTTTCTTCTGAAACTTCGCTCTCTTCACAGAGAAGTACAACCTGTCTCTAACTAGAATAGATAGATAGAGGGCTGGGAGGCCCTGGTGCACTGAGCAAGAGGACAAATACATCAGCGTTTAGTTTGAGACAAACACCAGTCACAGGTCCTCAACTGGTAGCTTCAGTGAAGGGGCGACTGGGATGCTGGCCTAATAGGCCAGAAATATCTCAGACTGGCCAATAAATAGAAAAAGTGGCAAAAGCACACAGAGACTGCGCAGAGTTGCTTCTCCACTGTTGAGGTTGAAACTAGAGGTTTGGAACCAAATACACTTTACTTTGTTAACTTTACTCCGTCACTTCAACTTCTGTAGAACCGGTTTGACACCTGTGATCTCCGGCCTAGTTTCCAAAAAGGTTTGTACGCTGCATAAAATGCAAATAAAACAAAATGCAATGATGTGCAAGTCATTTAACCCTACTGTATATTTCATTGTAAAAAGTGCAAAGACAACAGATCACAGTATTAACATGGTTTGGCATTGTCTTGCTGAAATAAGCAATGCCTTTCCTGAAAATTCCATTTTCTAGATGGCAGCATATGTTACTCCAAAACCTGTATATACTGTTCAGCATTAGTATATACAGATGTGCAAGTCACCCATGCCATGTGCACTAATGCACCCCCATACCATCACAGATGATGGCTTTTGAATAGTGCTTGATACCAAAACAAACAGGCTATATGACAGCTTCTTTCCACAGACTATAAGGCTGCTCAACTCGACCCATGTTCCTTCTATCCATAGTCCAATGCACACCTGTCACTTTATTATTATTAAACTTAGGGTGCCCACGTGGAAGGATGTGTCGTTAACCACGACACCACAGAGCTGTGCATTTTATGAGCATCAGTATGGCCTCTTGTGTCTACCCGGAACAAATCCTCTTTTGCCACTGGCCATGTTAACAGCATATTAGTCAGTAATAGGCTTTAGCAGTATCTACTAACTTAATGGAATAGTCAAGAATTGAGCAATTGCTAGCGAGTCTGCCAAAGCTATTTCATTTCATGGCATAGGTATATATTTTTTTCTTGGCATAACAACATACTTTTCTCTTTCATTTGTGAATGACATCGATACAATAACTATCAATAATGGTGAAGATAACATTTTATCAAGTGAAAAGACGAGATTTGTGGAATGTACTGTTTAATTGCGGCCCACAAATAAAATGTATAAATGTTGTTGTTCTCAGTAGATTCGAACTTAGGTCTTCCACGTGACAGGCACTGTCTTAAACCACTATGCTACGGCATTATGCATTTCAGTAGTCGCTAGACACCGTTGAGCATTGTGTTAAACTGACTAACATTTCTTATTAAATGTACCTCCATCATAGCATCTATGAACTGTATGTCTTTGCAATTGGCCGTTTAAACAGCTTATTAGCCAGCAATAGGCTTCTGGTATCTACTATCTTCCTAGGAATATGCATAAGAGTTGAGCAATTGCTATCAAGACTGAAGATGACATTTTCCATGCCAGAAAAATTTGCAACATAACCATATACAGTTTTAGTTAAACCTTACTATAACGTAACTAGTGTATGTTGTAGTCAGCAAATGTGTTTGTCTATCCTGACCCAAAACACATGCATGGATGCGTACTTCAAAAATCCACCAGACATAGTCGCAATATAACTGTAAACTGTTTTATTTCAGACAAACCTAAAATGTAGATACTGAAGGTTTTAGCCAGCAACATTTTCTTCTATATGGAATAATTCCTATTGCGTACTTTGCTTTGCCCATTGGCAGAAATCCCAGGGGGGACAAGGGGGACGTGAGTCCCCCATCTTGGGGAAAACTATGATTTGTCACCCCCAATATATACATGTAAACATAACTATGTAATTTCAATAATAGTAATGAGACTCAATGAAAGCACTTGGGCAGAATATAGACACCTAATAGCACGTTTAAGTTTAAAAGAAATTGTGACACCCTCGCCCTTAACCACACAGTGGTTTGATCCACTGCCCCCCAGCCCTCAGCAGTGGCACATCGTGCAGGTGCAGGTACGGTACACGTGTGGGAATTTCTTTACTTGTACTACTCAATACAATAGAAATACATTTCTAACTGTCACCAGCCTACATTTTGAATTACAGGTCACTCGTTATGTTAGTTAGCGGTTAGCTGATGTTTGCTAGCAAGCTACAGTAACTTGAACAAGCTTTTGCAGCTGCTTAAATGCAAGTCAATGAGAGAAGCTTGCAGTGCAGTGTAAGTAGTGGTCCTTAGCTGGCAAGATGGCAGTGTTTGCTTCGACCATCTGAAAGATACTCAGTGAAAATGGCTAACGTGGGCTAGTCCAATAAAATAAATTATGGTGGTACTGTATGGTTCAAACACACAATAGTTGAATTACAGAGCTACAGCAGCAAGCAAACAGATTGTGCACACTAAAAAAGTATTACAGCACTTTTTTGGTGTCCCCCTCAAAAACCGCTCTTGAGAAATGTGTATGTAATTGTCCCGTCCAAACTTGATATCAGATTTTTGACGCTGGCTTTGCCTGTGAGGAGATCCGAACAAGGGACCTATATTTTGCATTGTCTGCTTCGCTAAACACTACGCTGTTTAACAAGGGGTACTCAATCAGTCAGTCAGTAAGATACATTTGCTCTTAGCCAGCTCCGCCATACGCGGTCCGGAAAAAGAATACTCAAAAACACACAATCATAAAATGTATGGATTATGTTTGAATTATGACTGAACAAACTATGAATTCAGAAAATTTGGTGAAGCATTTTTTTTTTCTGAGAGTGACAAGCAGTTTTGAGCCGAGCAATGGGAAAGACGTTGAGCCGAGGAGTGGAGCATAACCTTAAAAGGATGGGATTTCCAACAGCTCAATTTCCCTAATATCCTTTTTATTATAATTAGATTTAGTTTCTTTGATGGATATTACACATCAATACTGCAACAACATTTGCCCAGAAAATGAAGGGGTCTGAATACATTCAGTAGGCAATAAATAAAAAAAGATGAGATAAGAAGCAGAAAAATAGGTCCTCTCTCTTTCAAAATAATCAGCAAGTCAAATCTTCAATCCCCTTCCAAAATTTGAAAGATGCCAGCATGTGCAAATTTGAGATCTGTCCAAGGCACTGGAACTAAGGCTGGTTGTTATCTCATGTAAACCATTGGTTCATGACAAATTAATATTATCCTTTATGTTGACATAGTCTGTCCGCAAATTAGCTAACATTAGCAAAGTAAATCAAAAATAGCTAGCAACCCTGGCAATCCACTGTATTTGGTCACCGTATACATGGTAAATTGATTAGGAAAACATGAAAATAGAGACTACTTTATGATGTAACTTACTAGTCAAAGCAGAATCTACTTTTTTTCAAGCATTCTGGTGATAACTACCTATTCCTAAAAATTCAGTTTGGATACTGTGATGGACCTACCTACTCTGGCCGTTTTGCATGTTTTTTGTTTAAAACTTAAGACTTTTCTGATGAAGGCACATAAACAGAACTAAATGGAAGTATTTACCAACCACAGGGCATTCCTAACCCAAAGCTAAGCCCAAGCTAACAATAGTAAAGCAGAAAAATACCAGGAGCAGTGGCTGTGATTAGAGAAAAAATATTCAATTTGACACTCAGGGCTCGTAGCAGCGATACCTCCCCTTAATCTTCGTCTCTTGTGTTTATTTATCAGTTTGGGAAAGTTTTCCACCAAAGGACTCCATGATTATTTAGACAAGACACACAAGTATTTCCTGGGCCAACAAAGTGAAATCCTTGATGTAGAGTTCTAAGCAGGCAGGTTGCTTAATGCTTGACCTATGACCTCTCCTGGGTAATAATGCAACTATATCTCCCCTTGCACACGCAGCAGGTAGCACAACACAATTACATTTTCAAATGCATTAGAAGGATTCGCAAAGCACAGGTAAAGCTCCCAAACCACATGGCCAAAGCATAAATACTAGTTTCTTTGCATTACTATTTAAACTAAAGCCTTTGTAAAATAACAATAGAAAAAAGGAATATGTAAAATTTGGAATTTCAACACTATAATATTAAATGCTTTTATGGTTGAATATAACATGCAATGACAGATGTTCATTTTTGTCAAATATTAGATGAAAGCCATTACACAACGCAACCAATCAATCGATCAATCAATCAATCAAATGTATTTAAAAAGCAATCAATTAAATGTATTTTACATCAGTTGTCACAAAGTGCTTTTACAAAACCAGACACTGGTTACTGCAGTGAGTCCTACTGGCACCTTACACCACGTCAGGCACTGCCTTTGCTGCTTAGAAATTCCACTCTTTTCCCTGTATCTCAGTGACATGTTAAAGAGAAACTCCAATACCCCAAGAGGTCCAACTAGCACTCTGGCTACGATTTCCAGAATGTTCTGTTTTTTCTAGGAGTTTCACTCACATCTCTCCTCAGCTGTTGCTCTCATTAGTCTCACAAGTTTCACACAATCCAACTAAATATGCCAAAAAGATGAGAAAACACCAACTGCAAGCTGAGAAGTGCAAGCAAAAAAGAGAAGGCTTAGAATAGATAAAGCACATCTCTGTTAACCAGCTGTCCCCGCTAAATCACTTCAAACCCCTTCAAAAAGTGGTTACAAGCAAGGGCAAACCAGATTTCAATGACTCAAGAGAAGCACAAAAGAGGTTGCTTCCAGACTTATTGTTTCAGTTTTAAAAGTGAAAACTGGCCAGATACGAGATTTTGGGACATAAAGCAGTAATTGCCGCAAACCTCTTGAGAAACATGTTTGCTGCTTGAGGAATCCTGAGTCAGAAGACAGTGACAGTAGAAAGTAATCATTTGGGATTTTAGAGACTGAATGCTGTAGCATTCGTAAGAGTATAAAGAGGAAGGTGAGAGAGTGGATATAAACCAAAGGAGAACAGGTGCACTGTTCAAACCTTTGCTTTACCTCACATATCAATGTAGAGTAAGAAAGGAGAGAAAATGGAGAGAAGGGGAGAAAAAGATAACTGTTTTGCTTAATTTATTACTAAAGTAAACTGATATCAACCTAAAAAAAACAACTGACTTGTGGAATAGCTTTCCAAATTATACAGTTTCACTCATTTCAGCAAAACACGACGCGTCATAGTTACCAAATTACCTTCATATTAAATGGTCCTCTTTTGTTTTTGTAGGCGTGTATCTCCTACATACACAACCTGTGTACATATACTACTTTACTGGCTGGTTTTGTGGACAAAGCCTAGTCCTGTACATACCAGCACTTGCTGTGTGATGGAACAAAATCCTTGGCATCAAAACAAGCTATTTATCCACTGTTGCTAAATTGTTAGATACATTTATTCATATACATTTCAGTTTTAGTGCCTTTGCAGATGACCTTTTACAGTGCATGCATCTTAAGACAACTTGAAGAAACAAACACTCACAAGTGTTAGTAAGTACATTATCCTCAAATCACTAATAGCATAGTGCTAGAAAAAAATCATTTACAAGTGCCACACGTCCAATAACCCATTCTGCAACCATGTTTTCTTCTATGCGCTGTTCTATCTACAGGGTCAGAAAGTTAACTCTCTGAATGCAAAGACTGGTGATGCTTCAGATTCTGCAACCATTCATAACACTTGAAGGCCATAATGTATAGTTGCAGCCAAAGCAGAGAGCATAAATTATCAGTAATATTCAACATGTGCTGCTAAGTGGATGCCAGATTTCAAACCAGCTGCAAAATCTGGAGCAGTTAGCTGTTTTGGAAATTGATCATATACGCAGTTGCCATTTAAACAAACTTTCTCTGAGAAGAGTGAAGAAGTTTGTCAATATCACAAATAACACAAATATGACTGCAGTTAAATAGGATATCTAAATGTTTATTAAATGGCAACCCAGCTACACACATCAACTTAGCACACCAACTAGACTCTACCTATTCTGATGGAACACACAAACACACACTTTACACTCATTATATACGTTGCTGCTCTAACATTTTATTATACTGATAATATTTATTACTTATCCGCTGCCATGCCAACCTATATGTACACAAACCTAAATGACCCTGTACTCCCACCCACACTGAACTGATACTCCCTGTTAATAACAAAGTTCTTGTAATGAACATAATACTGTAACATAATAATGTATTTCTTGCTACTCTTATTCATAAAACTGTGTTATGTTTTATTATTTTCTATCTTACATTGTTATTTTGTCATCCACTTCTAGCTTCATTATTGGAATAGCAAGCAAACACTGTTAGGATACACCAGCTGTTAAAGAAGCATATGACAAATACAGTTTGATTTTAAACACTTTCTCTTCTTATTGTATTTATTTTTACTGTGGACCATAACACATTTCAACGTGTTAAAAAAGGTTTAGCACATACACTTATTTATTTTAGGAAAATGTAATAGTGTTAAACTGTTACATATGTTGTACATTTTAAAATATTTCAATAAGGTCAAATCCATAAAGAAATTGAATACTCTTCTCACACAATAGTTTTTTAATCAAAGTATTATTTTGAAGTACATTCTTGTGACAGATTAGCTGTCACTTGATTCCCACATACAATATGTTTCAAAACATTTCAGACACCTCACATAATGATTGGGGGCCTCAACTTCAACTTCCTGTAAATGACAATTCATCGGCCATTGTTGAGGCGCAATTCTGCCCTTGTATAAAACGTAGTTACCCATCCCATTAGCACACAGCTAAGGGGGATGTTAGGAAGTATGGTGGTCAGATTCACCAAGCCAATAAATCCACAACCAGTCAGAGGATGGTCTCTGGAAGCCCCACAATCAGGCACCAGATAAATGGTATTTTGTGCTGACTGCACGGTCTGCTGTCTTTGTGTTCTAGTAATCTAATGTGTTCAACATGGTCTTGGTCACCTTGACTTTGGTTGCCATAGTGCTGAATACAAACATATCCACACCCAGAAATTTACCAAATAAGGCTTGGGGGGGAAATCTCATAATCAGAGAGCTGCGATATTTGGAGAAATACCGTAAATTACAGTGTATATGCAACACATCTTTCAAAGTGCATGATAGGAAAATGTTGTTTTATGTTGCATACAAGCTAACTAAGATTGAGTGATTATTATGCTAAGGTTTTGTTGATTCAAAGAAAATGATCATTGCGTTCAGCATCAAAAAATAAATTGGAAGTTCTTTAAAATAGAAAGCTAGTCTGTTTGTACTGGGAATGACCTTTAAACACTTTCCTTGAACGCAAGAAGGCTGCCGTCCTGTCTAGCTGTCGACCCCAGCAGATGTGAGTTCTGAAGAGTTCAAAAGAATTCTGCATGGGGGCAACGCCATTAACATAATCCTCCAGATATATTCCCCTGCAACCAAATCAAATTATTCACAAGTCTAGCCCCTAACCATGTAGACCCCATGATACACAGCCTTTCCATTAGCAGCCTCTGTGCCTTAATCATATCAAGCCAACCAATGTAAACGTTCCCTTTAGAATGGGCAACTGCCACCGAAAAAAAATATGTCTGACAATGATTTCAGACAATCAACATATTCCCCTATCATCCACTCCATACAACATTTCAAGTTATCCTGGGATTATATAATCACTTACATCCGAATAAACATCCAATCACACCTTATGTCAGGATGTGATCTTCCAGAATGTTGGGAGATTCTTTTTTAAAGTAAACTAAAATAAACTCTCTCTAAAATTACTATTGCTTTAATCATTGTACAAATGTAATAGCTACTGTTCAGTCATAAAATGAATATAGATAAATCTTAATATTGTTTAAAGCTATGCAAAGATAACCACATAAGGCACTTATATTGTGTTGCCTTTGGCTAAGCTTAGATTAAGTCTGTAATGCTAAATACTGTTGTTTATCAGTCCATTGTGGCTTTATGTTTTCATTGCTATAAGGGGCTTGAGGGTTAATACAACAGGCGACATTCAGCCAAAGTTTACATCCTATGATGCGGTCAATTTTCAATGACTTCTTTTCCCACGTCAAAATAAACGTTAAGTCTACAAATATGCAGATCATTTTGCTTAATGAAAGATGCTTGACGTCTCAGATCCAATTAATATGCAAATGTAAGTGAGGATTTATTTGTGACATTCTGTATGGGTGAGAGAAAACAAAAAAGCTTCTTAACAGTAACACTAATTGCTGTGACTGATTGTCACATATCATCATTCACTCTGAATCTCCTAAATACCAAATTTCATATACAATTCTCACTTGCACTTTGTGTGGATTTATTTACAAAGGGGTAGTATATATCAAAGTGTCTGACGCAGTGCAAAATATTTTATTTGCATGACAAGGACGTAGGAATAAGCTCTCTCTCACCCACTCTTATTCTTGTGCAATTTGTACTGCTTGAAAGTGAGAAAAACTAAACAATAGAACCTTATAGCACATGATTCACTGTTTGTCAATCGCTGGGTTGCGTCACAGATTTGGGTCGTGTACAGATTTCAGTGGATTGTATTTTTATAAGATTGAATAAATGTATATAATAAATATTCCAGCAAGAATTTCAACCACTAAATTCAGGTAGAGAGTGTGTAGAAATTATTCTTTCAACATTCAATCACAATATTTCTAATGGCACTAATGAACACTTTTTGCAACATACATGAAAAAGTATTTATTGATTGGATTGATTAAACGCTCAAAATTGCATAATAAGTAAACACCTTATTGCTGATGTTATTTCTGTTAAATGTGGTGCACATGGAATTGTTTTCTATTTTATTGGTTATTAAAACAATTCAGGAATTCAGCAATTCAGATGGTATGTTACTATGATTCCATACATTATACAGTGCCCATCTCCCCACATTAACTGAAATTGAACATAATGTAACATTGCAGACATCTCACAAACAGAAAATGAAACAGGGAAACAGTAAATTAGAAAGTCAAAAAAATGTCTGCTACTTTGGGCCCAGTTGGTAGCCTAGCAATAACCAAAAGATCGCGTATTCAATCAATTCAAAGAAAAAACTATTTTTTTACGTTGTTGCTCTCAGGTTGCTGCTGTAAATGATTATGTTTCCTCTGTGGACTTACCTAAAAAATATATTGAGCAATAGGGCCTTTAGCTATAATGTCCTTACACTCATATTGTTTGCCATGTTAAAATAGATGTTACAGCTTTCATACATCCATTCAAGATCTCAGCTCGTTGCATTGCTAGACTAATGCAATTAATTTTCTACAAGGAAAATGCTTCAATCAATGCTCGAAAATAAAATCACTAATGTAACTCCACTATTAAAATCCTTTAATGGACGGAGCAATATATTTTGCTGTTTGCATCATCCTCAGGCTTTAATGCCGAAGCACTACACACGATATATGGCTTGCATTTCAAGTAATGTACTGTAAAGCATGACTGACATGGGGATTGATAAATTAATTGAACTGACAGGAATATTTGAAGATAAGTGACATAAAAGAAAACAGAACATAATACCTTTTTATGATTTTATACTTTTGATTGATATAAGAAGGAAAACTATACTGAAGGTGTGTCTAGAAAACTGCTTGGCTAGACACTACATCAATCTAGAGCTACCAATGAAAATAACTTTTAAAAATAGCTAGATAGATAAGTAGACAAATGTGATAAGTATGCAGTCACCTCCAATGTTATTGATGCCCTTGATAAAGACAATATATATATATTTTTTAATCTGACAGAGATGCGTTATATTTTAATTTGCAAACAAATGTAATACATATTAATTCATTAATGATTCATCAGAATCAACCAAATGTATATGATATTATCAAAAATTGTACATTAATTAACCAGACATTTTATATTGTTTGGTCTGCACTGTCAGATTGACTTCTTTCATTGCTTGAAGGTCCACTAGCAGCAAAAAGTTAGCCTTAAGGCAAACAGGTTTTGGGCAAACATTTTGTGGTACTTCTTAGAGCAAATTAAGTTGTTAAACTTAATAAGGGTCTCAGAATCAGTATAAGCAAAAAGAACACAGTTAATCCAAGATCACACCCCATATTTCATAGTATGTACGCAGGTATTTTCTCCATAGACAACTTTGTTTCAATGTAAACCCACCAGTGGTGTGGATGGCCAAATGCCCTTATTTTCATTTCATGTGACCATAGCACCCAATTTCAGCATGTTCTAATGCAATCTAATGTCATTGCATACAATTATTAGCTGCAATAGCATGGAAGAGAAGATGTCGATAAAAACAGAATGCAATGATGTGCAAATCATTTAAACCCTAATTCATTCAATAGAAAATAGTACAAAGACAACATATCAAATGTTTTTATTTTATTGTATCTTGAAAAATACATGCTTGCTTTGAATTTGATGTCAGCAACATACTTCAAGGGTTTGGACAGAGGCAACAAAACACTGGAAAGTTGTGTAAAGCTAGTAAACCTGGTAGAATATCACACAACCAATTTGTTCAACTGGAAACAGGCTATTAACATGATTGGGTATTAAAAGATAATTTCAGTGAGGATTGGAAGGGTTTCACCCTTCTGTGAAAGACTTCACAGGCAAATAGAGCAACAGTTTAAGAATAAAATTTCTCAGCGTAAAATTTGAAAATGTGTGGGGATCATCTATGGTATATAGTATCATTAAAAGATTTAGAGAATCTGGAGAGATCTCTGTATACAAGGAACAAGGCCGAAAACCAATACGGGATGGCCAATATCTTTGGGCTTCAGGTGGCAACAGACACGATTCTGTATGGGAAATCACTTTATGGGCTCAGGAAAATTTCTGAAAACCATTGTCTATGAACCCAGTATATCGATGCATCCACAAACACTAGTTAACATCTTGCCTGCAAAGAAGAAACCATATATGTATAAACAAGGTCCAGAACCACCACTGCCTTCTCTGGGTCCTCTGGACTAAAGAGGAGAAGTACCACAGGGCTTCATATCAGCGCACAGTTCGAAAGCCAGCATCCGTGATGGTATGGGGGTCCATTAGTGTACATGGCATGGGTGACTTGCAAATTTGTAATGGCACCATTAATGCTGAACAATATATACAGGTTATATACAGCTCCAGAAAAAATTAAGAAACCGCTGCACCTTTTTCTTTCCTTTCCAAAAAAGTTGAAGGAACAGAAGGGTAAAAATTAAGAGACCACTGCAAATGGAATGCTTCTGTTCCTCACTCAAAACTTTTCCTTTCCACTTTTTTTGAAAGTAAAGAAAAAGGTGCAGTGGTCTCTTAATTTTTTCCGGAGCTACAGTGGGGAGAACAAGTATTTGATACACTGTTGATTTTGCAGGTTTTCCTACTTACAAAGCATGTAGAGGTCTGTAATATTTACCATAGGTACACTTCAACTGTGTGAGACGGAATATATATATTTTTTTAAATCCAGAAAATCATATTGCATGACTTTTAAATAATTAATTATCATTTTATTGCATTTTATTGCATGGGACCACAGTCTTAAAGATAACCATTAGTAACACACAATGCCGTCATGGATTAAAATCCTGCAGCACATGCAAAGTCCCCCTGCTCAAGCTAACGTGTGTCCAGGCCCATCTGAAGTTTGCCAGTGACCATCTGGATGATCCAGAGGAGGAATTGGAGAAGGTCATGTGGTCTGATGAGACAAAAATAGAGCTTTTTGGTCTAAACTCCATTTGGCGTGTTTGGAGGAAGAAGAAGAAGGATGAGTACCACCCCATGAACACCATCCCAACCATGAAGCATGGAGGTGGAAACATCATTCTTTGGGGATGCTTTTCTGCAAAAGGGACAGGATGACTGCACTGTATTGAGGGGAGGATGGATGGGGCCATGTATCGCGAGATCTTGGCCAACAACCTCCTTCTCTGAGTAAGAGTATTGAAGATGGGTCGTGGCTGGGTCTTCCAGCATGACAACGACCCAAAACACAGCCAGGGCAACTAAGGAGTGGCTCCGTAAGAAGCATCTCAAGCTCCTGGAGTGGCCTAGCCAGTCTCCAAACCTGAACACAATAGAACATCTTTGGAGGGAGATGAAAGTCTGTATTGCCCAGCGGCAGCCCCAAAACCTGAAGGATCTGGAGAAGGTCTACATGGAGGAGTAGGCCAAAATCCATGCTGCAGTGTGTGCAAACCTGATCAAGAACTACAGGACACGTATGATCTCTGTAATTGCAAACAAAGGGTTCTGTACCAAATATTACGCTTTTCTGATGTATGAAATAGTTATGTCATGCAATCAAACGCAAATTAATTTTTAAAAAAATCATACAATATGATTTTCTGGATTTTTGTTTTAGATTCCGTCTCTCACAGTTGAAGTGTACCTATGATAATATTTACAGACCTCTGCATGCTTTGTAAGTAAGAAAACCTGCAAAATCAGCCATGTATCAAATACTTGTTCTCCCCACTGTAAATACAGCAAGACAATGCCAGCGCACATCCTGCATGCATTACAACAGCAAAGCACTATGGTAAAAGAGTCTGGGTGCTAAACTGGCCAGTCTACTGTCCAGACCTGTCACCCAATGAAAACATTCGGTGCATTATGAAATCAATAATATGACAAAGGAGACCCGAACATTTGAGCAGCTGAAATCCTGTATACAGCAAGAATTAAAATACATTTCACTTCCAAAACTACAGCAATTCATCAGTTCTCAACCTCTTACAGAATATTGTTATAAGAAGAGGTGATGCAACAAAGTGATAAACATGCCTTTGTCCCAACTTTTATGAAATATGTTGCTGGCATCAAATTCAAAATGGGCATGTATTTGTCTGAAAACAATATAATTTCAAAAGTTTCAACATTTGATGTTGTCTTTGTACTATATACAATTGAATATAGGGATATATGCATTCTGTTATAAGTTGCATTTAACTAAATATTCCAACATTTTGGGAAATGGGGTTGTAGATTCAGAGACTGAAATCTTTTCTACCTGATTATTTTTTCACATGGTTTATGAGATCAAGATAAACTTGTGGCCCTTATCAGGCACCGTTAAACTAGTATTTCACTTGTTAGCCATGACAACCAAAGCGTTGAGTGGTATATTGAGGTTTTGGAATATTTTTCATAAATTGTATTTCTGGATTTGATGTTTTTCCCCACAATGATAGATGACAAATTTATTTTACAAGAAACCTCATCCATATTAGTGAAACAGGAAGCCATGGACAATACAGTTCCTTAAGAATGAAATCATATTAAAACAGTGGAATGATAAGATTTCTCATCAGTCAAAATAAATACTTGTTCAATCAAATCAAATTTATTTTATAAAGCCTTTTAAATCAGCAGTTGTCACAAAGTAATTTTACAAAACACTTGTAGTTGAGTTAGTATAAAATAATAGGGTTTTATCTTTTTTAGCATGAAATATAGATTATTACTGATGTTGTCTATTTGTTTCACATCTTCATCAAGGATGCCAATGGTTTTAGAGGTAACAGTATATACAGTAAAAAGTGACAGACTTGCTAATACTGATTGAGCCATCCATCAAGAACTAAACATTTCATAGAGGGTTTGCGTTTGCCTTGATTAGGTAGAGGTCCCATGGAGTGGTGTATGAACTCCTCTGAGAAACCCTTTGCCATTTTGTCTGTATAACATCATTCAGAAGCAGAGAAATAAGGCTAGGAAGATTTAGTGCATCCCAATTGAGAAACACTTCTGGGCCTGTAAAAACAACAATCAGCCTCTTTAGATTAAAAGGCCCTATCTTCTTTTACAACAACGGAAAAAATGTGCTGACTGGCAGTTGCGGTGTGCAAAATTAAACGATCGACTGACACCGTCAATAATGCATTTAATTCTCTTGTGATATTTTATAGCTTTTAACACGGTTATGAGTGACAAACCATCGTCATTGATGCAATCTTTAACAAAAATACTTTATTTTAATGGTACCTACATAACTTCATAACACATGAATAATCTATATTCGCCACTAAGAAGCCCAAATGTTTATGTCAACAATACTGCTGTTTTGGGTGCATATTTCACCAGATGTTAAAATGAAAGCAATGAAATACAAAATAACTGTATGGTAAAAACATGTTATTAATGTGAACTCCCATAAAATCAAGTGTTACCAAAAAAACATGTGTATCTTACAGGAAAAGATTGAAAGCTTATTGATTGGTGGTTTGACAAATACAGTGACAGAGATAAAAGGCTGTGAATGGTCAGATAGCAAGTAACCATGACAAGACTCCTCTAATTTGAATCATATAACAAACACTGATCAGCCATAACATTATGACCACCTGCCTAATATTGTGTAGGTCCCCCTTTTGTTTCCAAAACAGCCATGACCCATCTAGGCATGGACTTCACTACACCTCTGAAGGTGTGCTGTGATATCTGGCACCTTGACATCAGCAGCAGATCCTTTAAGTCCTGTAAGTTGCGAGGTGGGGCCTCAGACATGGATCGGACTTGTTTGTCCAGCACATCCCACAGATGCTCGATTGGATTGAGATCTGGGGAACTGGAGGCCAGGTTAACACCTTGAACTCGTTGTGTTCCTCAAATCATTCCTAAACCATTTTGCTTTGTGGCAGAGTGCATTATCCTGGCCAATGCAATCAGGCCAATGCCATCAGGGAATACCAATGCCATGAAAGGGTGCACATGGTCTGCAACAATGCTTAAGTAAGTGGTATGTGCCAAAGTATCATGCACATGAATGGCAGGACCCAAGGTTTCCAGCAGAACATTGCCCCAAGCATCACACTGCCTCCGCCAGCTTGCCTACTTCCCATAGTGCATCCTGGTACCATGTGTTGGAAAAGAAAACATGACAAGGCCACCCTCTTCCATTGCTCTGTGTTCCAGTTCTGATGCTCATGTGTGCATTGTAGTCACATTCGGCAGTGGACAGGGGTCAGCATGGATAGCCTGACTGGTCTGCAGCTACGCAGCCCCATACACAGCAAACTGTGATGCACTGTGTGTACTGACACCTTTCTATCAGTACCAGCATTAAATATCGACAATTTGAACTACAGTATCTTGACTGTTGGATTGGTCCACACGGGGCAGCCTTCGCTCCCCACGTGCATCAATGAGCCTTGGCCGCCCATGACCCTCTTGCCAGTTCACCGCTTTCCTTGGACCACTTTTGAGAGGTACTGAACACTGCAGGCTGGGAATATCGCACAAGGTCTACCGTTTTGGAGATGCTCTGACACATTCGTCCAGCCATCACAATGTGGCCCTTGACAAAGTTGTTCAGCGACATGCCCATTTTTCCTGCTTCTAAAACATTCACTATGAGTACAGAATATTTACTTGCTGCCTAATACATCCCACCCACTGACAGGTGCCCTGATAACACAAAAATCAGTGTTATTCACTTATTTAGCTTGTTTCAGCTATTATGTATATCATGTTTATTATACCACAACTTGTTTTGACATTTTGACTTTTGCCACCATGCTAATATAGGCCAAATGTGCACACTAGCTAACCACTGTAATGTGTTTGAAAGACAAGTTTTAACATTTGTGACATTCATTGATATTCTCAATAAATATTTGCAAAGAAATACAGCTTTAATTTTGTGTACCCAGCACACAGGACGCACAGTAAAGCATCACACCGACTCCTGACACTGTCACAATGGCAGGGAATAATGTTTTGTTTAACACCTTAGAACAAAGTACTATTGTACCAAGTGTCTGTAAAGGGTTTAAGTGGTCGCCATTTGTTTTTATATATATAAAGTATATATAAATGCAATACAAAACCACTTATATAAAACATTGGTCAAAATAACTCAATAGCTGGTCAATGTTTGCAAAAAAGTGAGAAAACATTTACCTCCAGTTTTAAGTGTCACGTTCTGTCACGGCGGGCAAGGGCGATACAACACCCCTCTCTCCCTCTTTCGGAGCATGGACATCTGTTTGTTGTTATTGCCCTCACCTGTGGATCCCATTCCTTTAGCAATTTTGTTATTTGCTTGTCTTGTTTTAGTTTTGCTACATCTTAGTGGTTTTTATTAAAAATTCACCTTTCTCACTGCACATGTGTCCTTCCTCCAACATGAAATGTTAAAACTACTGGAAAAATAAAATGATATATGCACTTACAAAAGACTTACAAAACTCTTATTTAAAATGGTTTCAGTGTCGAACAACACAGCTCTTTGTAATTATTACCCCAATGTTAGATGTGCAGTCCCAGAGACTTAAGTTTTCATTTTCTTCTGGTCAATGGTCAAAATATAATAATATCATTATTTTACATATTACCCTTAACCAGATATATAAATATATACGAAATGGTACAGTGTCATGCAATGCCAGGATAGTATTGAATGCAAGTACAATTTGGAAAGCATTCAAATTCATTAAATGTACATATTAACTGAAATTAACATGTAAGTGTTTACATTGTTTTGCCAACAATCTACAGATTACCTCATAATGACAAAGAGAAGTCATTACAGAAATTGTATTGCATTTGTCCCTATATATTGAAAATAAAAAATGAAAATACCATATAAACATTCAGAGCAGAATTTACTACTTCTTAATGCTTTGGCAGTGATCACAGCTTCCAAACTTCTTGGTTATTGCCATTACCATTTGTACTTTTAGATCCTCTGAAGCTGGATGTGGACCAATGGTAAACTGCGACCTTCAGTTCTCCGTACAGATTTTCAATAAAGTTCAACTCTGGGCTTTGGTTGTGCTATGTGTATCCGGAAGCTACTCCAGCATTTTCTTCATTGCGTGCTTTCTTTTGTTACACCCATGTGTATGGATTGTGCTATCTTCATGGACTTCTCTGTATTTTGTTAATCCTACCCTCAATCCTGAGCAGTCTCCCAGTCTCTGAGAAGCACCCCAGTAGCATGATGATCCCAGAACCATTATTCACTATAGGAATGAAATTAGCCAGGTGTTAACTGGTAACTTGCCTTTTCCCGAAGTGGCAAAAATGTAAGTCCTCCAGGCAGTCCTCCAGGCAGCATGTCATGCCTTTTACTTAGGAGTGGTTTCCATCTAGCCACTCCACCATGAAGGCCTGCTTGATGGAGTGCTGCAGAGATGGTTGTCCTTCAGACAGATTCTCCCATCTCTGCAGAGAAACAATCATATACGGTCAATTCAGTAAGCAAAGCACTTCTTCTCCGATAACTTTGTTTGGCTAGCCGGAGAGCTCGAGGACCAAATGTTTTTTTATGTTCAAAACAAAGTTTTAAAACATTCAAAAATATGATTTTGTGTAGTTACCCTTTAATCCAGGCACACTCTTGTGAGCATGCGGTTGTAGTGCATTAAGTTGACAAATGAAATGCCAATTTATGATGCTAATTCACAGTTTAAGATAATGATACATAATGACTTACCTAGTTAACAAACTAGGAGCTGTGAACATGGAAGCATTAGGGTTGCAAACTTCAAGGCTATTCCTTAACAACAGGACTACCAAATGCCTACGAGAATCGGTGTCTGAGTTTCTAATTCAAATAAAAAAGCTACACCCTCCTCCTTCCATGACTTTTCCTAAATATGTTTTTATTACATTGCTCCATTGTCAGAATTCTATATAGACACTATTCACTTGTTTGTTTTAACCTGTTTTCTGACTTAATCGCCAATAGCCGACGGCACTTAGCGTTTGTACCCAAATGGTGCCCAGGCACTAATCAACCCTCACTGAATGCATGACGTCAATGGATGAATGCGTGATACTCCCAGATGAATTATCAGACCTTGGTTGAATTTGAATGAACTTACAAATTAAATACAAGATTTCAATGACCCAATCAACAATTTAATTAGGCTATTATTTAAACATAATACAAGCGATATAGGCTACTTGTCAATTCAATGTATGCACTGTATCACAGTTTATGTTTTTTCAATAGGAGATTCAGCATTCTTGCATAGGGAAATCCAAAATGTCTAAATAATTATTCCCAAACAAAATACCAGACATTCCTTAGTAAGATTCTACAAATGTAATAGGCTCAATCAATAATCACAAAAAGAGATACCAACTTTCACCAATTATCAATTCAACAAATGTATTGCACTGTTACTGTGTAAAAAGCCTTGCAATGGTTGACTGTCTTAGTCAACCATTACACTTGCAATGCAACTTTGGCATAGTGGTACACACCATTTCCATTCATGAATTTGGACGGTGCTAATAATGGTAATTACAGACTGGGACAGAGCTGAATAATGGACTGTCACCCAAATATGGTTTTTGTTCTGAAACTATCCCTTTAAACACAACACTTTCTGCTGTCTCAATAGCAAACCAAGTAGAAAGAAACCATTACCCTACCTGACAGACACATTTCCAAGTGTTTCATTACTTATTTAATGTATTTTGCTGTATGAGATAACATGATTTACAATGATTTTACATTTTCCCCAAATGCACATTCAGAAAACTTTGCCAATCGAAGAAATCACAGAGAAATGTTCTTAAACTCTTAGGTGTTGTTTATTCACAGCATGAATGCTGCATAACACATCCATAGACGGCACTTAATACAAACATTTTTAACATGCTTAACACTTTACTTCTAAGTCATGAGTAAACATTTTCTCTGCCTGAAGCCATCCGTGTGTGTGTGTGTGTGTGTGTGTGCTTGACGTCTGTTTGCATGCCGACCTAGACTCAGATTGGTGTTTGAGAATGTAATTGCTCTGCTCCTCTTGTCATCGGAGTGGCCCAGGATGGCTCTGCATGGGCTGTTTAGCAGTCAATGGCCAGTGCAGATTGTAAACAGATCTCCCATGAATTGCGGATTTAGCGGTTTTGTGCGTCTCCAAACAAGGTTCTCCTGATAAGGCTATTCTCCTCCTGACGAGTGCTGACAAAAATCTGCCACTTTGCTGTGAGGATGTGATTTGAGGGCTGCCAATCATCATGACTGACAGAATTAATCCCCCACAGGAGCAAATAGGACAAGAAAACAAACCGTGCCCTTATAGAAAACATGTCCCCACTGAAATCCTACTTTGGGTAAATATTTAGCCCCTCTGATTGTACAGTAAATGCAGTACTGCAGTAAGCTTATGTCTTTTTTAGGGTGACTGCAAAATGTTTCCAGATTTCTGTGAAATATGAAAAAGAATTACTTACAATGAGTTAAATGGCCTTCCTTCCAATAATTTTCTCAATCTGTTTGGGACTGTCTCACTGATCTACAACTCTGATACTTTTTCCTACTATAAGACCCACCCAAGAATGTTAGGGAACCAATCACTGCACTCCAATGGAAAGCAACTGTTGCAAATTCAGACATCTTGTACAAGATTAGGCAACAATTTTTTTTATTAAGTTGTTTTCACAGACAATTTGTTGTATATTTTCTGAATGCGTGCACTATTGCCCCTCAGCTTGGTTTGTTTGAACGGTGAACATACTATTCTCATTCCAAGGTGTTCTAAAAAATGTGGCATGCTCAAAAACAACAAGACATGCCCTGTATTATTTGTCTCTATAAGTAGCATTACATTTATGAGCACACCTTAAAGAGTATGGGGCTATAACGTCTAATTATGCTGTAGAAGATCAGCTATTGCAACAATTTCCTTGCATGTTATTACAAGAATAAAACAAAGGGGGGAATAACACTGTAACACTGAGGAGGAAGCTGTTCTCAGTGGAATGAGCCATCTAGAAGCTTGACTTGTTTGCAACTGAGGAGATCATTAAGGAAGATGATAGTTGGTGAGACACAGCAGCATATTCCTCATGTCTTTTGAAAAGACAGAGGGAATATCAGTTTGTATTATTCTGATACTTCAGAGGGATCTATTTTTTCATTAGGAGGAATGGCCATCTTGAAGCAGGAGCGGGCACAGCCAGTGGTCACGGATTGGTTTATGAGGGAAGGCCTCTAGAGATTATCTTGAGGAATGTATAAGGTAAAGGCTGAAAGGTTTCAGGCAGCACTACTTGCTGGATTGTATCTGGGGAGTGGGGGGAGAAGCAGTTTATGCTTAATAATGTTTGGTGCGTGAAAGACATGTGGATCAAATAGGTGTGGATGTCATCAACCGTCTTTTCAAAGATGTTGAAAAAGTAATCAGCAGACAGGGAATACAGAAGAGGAGAATTGAGAAGAGGGAACAAGGTGTCAAAGGGGGGCCTGGGAATAGAGGACGAAGCTTGACATTTGGTGTGCTACCAATGCACACATTGTGTTCAAGCAGTGTATGAATAGAATCACTAGTAGGCGAGATGTATTCATGAGTATGGCATACCAACTACCTGAGATATATGCCAAGGAAGCAACAAAGATTTTACCTGTGCAGGATTCAAATGCACAGCTTCTTGTCAAATATCTCCCTGAAGGAGAAACTGTATGGAGGCAAGATGCACCGTTCATCTTTCCCTCCATTCATCTTTCCCTCAAACCTTACAAATATCCAAGACCCTGCCCCTGAAAAACATCCCCACTGCATTATGCTGCCACCACCATGTTTCCCCGCAGGGATGGTACTGACCAGGTGATGTGCGGCACCCAGTTTCCTCAGGATGCATCAGGTCAAAGAATTTCATCTGACCAGAGAATCTTGTAACAGGGAGGGAATCATTTATATAACAGCCTGATTGGTGGAGTGCTGTACAGATGTTTGTCCTAATTGAAGGTTCTCCTATCTCCACAAACTCTGAAGATCTGTCTGTGTGATCATTGGGCTCTTGGTCACCTACCTAACCAACGCTGTTCTCCCCTGATTGGTCAATTTGGCTGGATGGGAGCTCTAGGAAGATTGTTGGTCGTTCGTGTGGACCTTCAATGCTGCAGAGATGTTTTGGTACCCTTCTCAAATCTGTGCCTTGACAAAATGATGTCTGATTGCTAAGGACAATTCCTTCGAACCTTATGCCCGGGCTTGCCCTGACATGAACTGTCAACAGTAGGAGCTTTAATAGACAGGTGTTTGGCTTATCAAATCCACATTCTAATGTTGACTGAGAAGTTTATGTACTTATCAAATAATAATGGTCTGATAGCTGTGTATGAAATGCATTTATTATTAGAATTCAATTCTTCAAAACAAAACAAAAACGATGCATAGAAAAAAAATCTATATCCACCTAATACCACCCTAGGGAAACATAGGTTGTCTAATTGTGCTATCTTACTGAACCATTGTACTTTGAGCATGCATCCTGCATTTGCATAACACCCGTCATCCAAAGTACCACTTTGACTCCATAGAACATTATTTCAGGATTTTGGAGGATTATGTAGTGTTTTTTGGCAAACAAGAGAGAAGCTTTCATGTTGATCTTAGACAGCACTTAAGGCCTTGCTGTTCTGCTGTGAATTCTATTTTTGCCCAGAGTTTTTCTGATGGTAGAGTCATGATCACTGACCTTAGCTGAAACATGAGAGACCTGAAGATATATGGATATTGTTCTAGTGTACTTTTGACATCCTGCATGATTTTATACCTTGCACTTGGCGAGACTCATGCTGCATCACATGTGTTCTGGTCAGAATGTTGAAATTGTTTTTACGATCTAGAAACAGTATTGGAAATACTAGATTCCTTGCAGAAATGAATCTAACATCTGTCAACGTGGCATAGCGTTTAGCCAGAGCGAGTTTGGGTAGGCTACAAATGTTGCCGGTGGAATGAGTTTTGAATTAGGCTTTTAGGGAGAATGTTGTCTCAGGTTGCAACAACACAGCAAGCAATGAATGATTTTTTTTGTTTTGTCCTGTGCAATTAATCAAGCATTAGCACACATTAACATTCCAAGAACAACAACTAAGGGAAATGTCCTATGAGGAGTACAACTCTGTTGTCTTGACTGACAGGTAACGGCCCATTAAATGTGCTGATAGAACATTTAAGCAGAAAGAATATTGGTTGCTAACAATGTCTCTGTCTGCTGTATGTAATGCCTAATATTCCATGAGAAGAAGGAAGTCCATGTCTAAAGATGCAAGTAATGACAGCATATTTTGATTTCACGGGGAACAATTTGGATATAAAGTGATGTGTGGTGTGTCTACTGTGCAACAGATTCCTTCTACTTATTGTACTGGAGAAAATATGAGTGAAAAGTGGAAATTTAAATCAATAAAATTACAATTAAGATGTATTTATAATGCATGATGATGTTGTTTGAAAATAGGTATGATTACATTGAAAGTATTATTTATTTATATAGTATTATAGAACATTTACCCTTGGGGGAAGTAATGAGGACTACTAAGACTCAGGACTGGGCTACCCAGACTTGAGCTGGTACATGTACAGTAATAACTTGTATGTCCACTCCAGCACTTTATGGTTCTTAATAGGCTTTTGAATTTGTAAAAAGCCTTCCCTCATATCCCTCTGTGTCATTGTTGCACACTGACTATAACCAAAGTGAAAATGGGCTATTATTTTGACAGGAACAAAAACGATAGGCCCAAATGCAATCGAGGTCAGCCCTCGCTGATGCCCTGGTGACTCGACCAGCCACTCTCCCAAGACCTACTCCTTGATTAAATGCATAACCCACTACTCCCCATCCCCAATGATTTAGTGTGCCTTTAAATCAGCTTGCGCACACATAAAAACCTCAAATAAAAATCACCAAGAAAAACCATTGCACTCTAACTGTTCTATTAAAATGATACCCGGCCCAGCCTTTCTTCTCTGCAATACCGTTTATTCCACATGAATGCATATCTTCATTTTCTTCATAGGTGTGCATATAAAATATTTAAAGTTTAAAATGTCACCGTTGAAACATCAAATGCAGGAGTCTCTCATTAATCAGGGAGGATGGCTCTCTTTTAAGGTTATAACCCTTTGAAAGAGCAAAAATTACATTTTTGACCTTGAAGATGAGACAAACTCATGAACGTAAAATAATTTGCAGTTTAAAGGGGAAAGAGATATCTGTTACCTCAGCCAACAGTGCCCTGAGTTGAGGGGGAGACACCAAACAGCTCTCATTTTCATATGTACATCCAAGCTGTTAAGATTAATTTCACATCACATCAAGAAAAAAGAAACAAAACTCTGAGAAAACATCAAAAGGGGCTACTGCTAAACTTTCAAATCCATGGGGCCCACTAGCTATCTGCAATGTGTGAAACGGCAACTTTTTTCATAGAGTTTTATTAAATGGTGCATGACATTTTCATTACTCAAGGAAATTAAATTCGCTAATTTTCTTACAAGCCTGGTATGTCTGCTATTTTAGGGAGGCGCAAAGAACAAAGCAATTGTTTCAACACCTACACATGGAAGGAAATGCAAACGTGAAGCTGCCTTCTAAAAGGAAAAGGGATATCAAAGCTTTGAAATATATTTCCCCTTTAATAAGGGGAGTTCAGGTTTTGATCTTTTGCCTAACTGGGTTTTGATCTATTCCCTCAATGGACTTTGCATATTCACAGAGTTCAAATTAACTTAACATAAACAGTACATCCGTGTTTCTTTCATACATTTTCATTTTTTTTCTCAGTAAGGCACTAGAAATATTATCATTTACCAACGATTAAGCACTTAACGAATTTGGTCATCTTTATTATTAATATTAAACATATATATTTTATATCAAAATAAAAGAATCAAAGAAAGGACTCAGGGTTTAGCAAAATGCTAGAGACATATACTGCAAAGTGATCTGCATGCGTAAAAAGTAGATAATATTATTCATAGTATAAGTGTGTAATTTATAATCCTCAAGGAAATACAGGTAGAGGGAACATCAGAGAACTTCATCTAAAGTTGCAAAGGTTCTCTCGACCAGCTGCTTTCTGATTTGATTTCCTATTCAACTGTCAGTATACCAAACACATGCCTACATTTTAAGAAACATATTAATATGCACTACAATAAATTAACATTTAAACATCTTGCACTACAGAACACATGAATGGTATTCTGAAGTAAGGCCAGATAGCAAGTACGGTTTAGCAAGGATAAGGCATGGATGACGGAAAGAGGGAGTCAGCTAGAACCACTACTTGGCCCCTCCTCTGGAAATGAAAAGGATGATTACCTTTTGACTGTCAGGGGTGTCAGCCACATGGCTGACAACATCACTGGAAAATAGACGGCAGAGTCCCTTTAGCTAGTTTTAGATGTGGGGGAAATTCCAACTAAAAAGGAAAGGTGACACAACCACAGCAACTCGTCGATTTAAAAATGTAATTAAAAAAAAATATCACATCAGCTAGTTTGATGTTATTGAATACAAAACAGTAGTATGGTAGACAAGAAAAATAACACAATATTGTGCAGATTTACAATTTACATTTTAGTCATGAAGCAGATGCTTACAATAAGTGCAAAAAACACACAGCTTTATACACTGAGCTACCCAGGGACTGATAGATGGATTTAACTAGTTGGTTGACAGTAGTGAGGGGGACATTTCATTCAGCTTCAACAAAACAGAATTATTTTAGCCACTCTCTACATTGCGCGTATATGTTCATCTGGAAAGGCTAGTTTCATACAAAAAAGATGATGTGTCTAAGTCCCTGTGACTCACAATGTGTCTAAGTCCCTGTGACTCACAATGTGTCTAAGTCCCTGTGACTCACAATGTGTCTAAGTCCCTGTGACTTACAATGTGTCTAAGTTCCTGTGACTTACAATGTGTCTAAGTCCCTGTGACTTACAATGAGTCTAAGTCCCTGTGACTTACAATGTGTCTAAATCAGTGTGATTTACAATGTGTCTAAGTCCCTGTTACTTACAATGTGTCTAAGTCCCTGTGACTTACAATGTGTCTAAATCAGTGTGATTTACAATGTGTCTAAGTCCCTGTGATTTACAATGTATCTAAATCCCTGTGCTGCAGGCACAATTGCTGCCTCTGGGTTAGCAAAAGAGGTGCACACATCCACCCATCTATGAGTGAGAGTTAAGTTGTTTAATGTGTTGTTTCACAGAATGTTCTCAAAAATATAAACCAAAACAAATTCTTAATCAAGATATACATATTTTTCTCAAAAACATGTTTCATGATTGTTGGCACCCTGCATTAAGTACAGAGCGCACCATCCACGTGCCACCTTCCCCACCCCCAAACAGCACTGAATGTGGGGATTTCATTATGTTGTGCATGATAAGTACTGTTTATATGCCAATTCCATCACTGGTGTTTGTGTCAAAATGAAAAAAGTGTTGTCTCCTCAGACCATAGAAACAACTCCCATGTCCCAGAAATATTTAGCTGATGTTTAAGTCTTGATGAAAGTACAGGCTTTTAGGCAAAACACCCAGTAGCTTGGTGGCATTGAGGTGGTATCTATGTGTCGTTTTGGAGACTTTGAGACCCCATGATTCAACTACATCCTGCAATTTTCTAACTGTGATCCCTGGAGAATTGCTAACCGGTAGAACTATCCTACTAAGAGTGGCAAAATCCAATAAAATACTGTAACTCCAGTTTCTCTATCTTCATATAACTATGTTTTTTCCCATAGTCTGGAAGTATCTGGTTGTCACACAAGGTTACTACATCTTCATTCAGCTGCTTTTCCCTCATGCTCCACGGTTAAGTGACTCCCTACGAGCCCACAAAACAGAGCTTTGTGCAGCTACTGTTGGTGAAAAAAGAAAAGAAAACCTATCCTGTCTTACCTCCTTTCTCTCTTTCCCCTTGGAATAAATATGTATTTTCTTAAAAATTTCAAGCATCTTCCTAACCACAGAAAATGTTTCCTCATTCCCCCATCATCTTCCCTTTCTACAAATGACATAGCCAACCAGTTGAATATTATATCCACACCTCATTCACTCAGCCTTAGCCATAGGTCACTCGCACATCAAACTTGCTCTTCACACAGCTCGAGCAGACTCTCGCCCTTGAGCTCTGATCCCCCTGGATCAATCCGGCGCCTTTGACCCTGGGCATCTCAGACTCTGTGAAGTCATCCTACTATCAGAGTCACACCTGGACTAGTAAACAAATAGCACATGCTTATCCAAAAATGCTGTGTAACAATCAAATGTCCTTCCCAAAATAGAGATTTCGCTGACACGTGACCTGTTTCACAATTGTTTATTCACTCATCACAATTTAATGTTCTAGTTATGTTAGCTAGCCATTTGAGTCAGCTAAAAGGTAGACTTGAAATGTAGCGACTCAAGTCAGTCTACCTGGCAACGTGACGTATGCTATTCTCAAGTAGTGGAGGGGATATTCTCAATGCGGTGTGTCATTGGTGATGGATCTCACCTCATTAAGCAAAAAGCTGTATCTTTATATAAAAAGTATCAGACCCAAACAATTGTAATCTCAGTTGATCTGAAGATACAATACCTTCCTTCCAAAAGCAAACCTGATGCAGTTCTGTTTCTTATAATGCCACTCCGTCAACCAGGAAGTCTATACCAGAATAGTTTTGTTCCGTAAAGAATCCGGATTCTAACTTGATGGAGCTCACAGATGCCCAAGCCAACAAAAAAAGTCACTAGAGCACAATGAGGCAGGACAACCATATTCCACTAGTAACCCTCGAAACCCAAACAGTGCTGTCAAATGCACTTACCCTAGCCAGAGCCCAGTACTAATCAGGGTGCAGGATTTAAACCCAGGTCTTGCACTGATGCAGCTTAGCACTTCGAAATTAAAAGCTTTTATAAAATTATTAGTTAATAACTTAATGTTTCATAGCAAAATATAGGTTGGGATACACATACAGTGCCTGGCAAAAGTATTCAGCCCCCTTGGCTTTTTACATATTTTGTTGCATTACAGCCTTTAGATCAATGTTATTTTAATCAGAATTGTATGTGATGGGTCAGAAAACAATATTCTAAGTTGGAGAAGTGAAATGAGAAAAATATATAGATAAAACATTTTTTTAAATAAAAAACTGAAAATTGACACGTGCATATGTATTCACCCCTTTTGTTATGAAGCCCATAAAAAGCTCTGGTGCAACAAATTACCTTCAGAAGTCACATAATTAGTGAAATGATGTCCACCTGTGTGCAATCTAAGTGTCACATGATCTGTCAGTACATATTCACACCTTTTTAGAAAGGCCACCGAGGCTGCAACACATAAGCAAGAGGCACCACTAACCAAATACTGCCATGAAGACCAAAGAACTCTCCAAACAAGTAAGGGGCAATGTTGTTGAGAAGTACAGTGTAAGGTTATAAAAAATTATCAAAATCTTTGATGATCCCCAGGAGCACTATCAAATCTATCTTAACCAAATGGAAAGAACATGGCACAACAGCAAACCTCCCAAGAGACGTCCGCCCACCAAAACTCACGGACCGGGCAAGGAGGACATTAAACAGAGAGGTAGCACAGAGACCAAAGGTTACCCTGGAAGAGCTGCAGAGTTCCACAGCCGATACTGGAGTATCTGTACATAGGATGACAATAAACTGTATGCTCCATAGAATTGGGATTTATGGCAGAGTGGCCAGAAGAAAGCCATTACTTTCAGCAAAAAACTAAATGGCACGTTTTGAGTTTGCGAAAAGGCACGTGGGAGTCTCCCAAAATGTTTGGAGGAAGGTGCTCTGGTCTGATGAGACTAAAATTTTACTTTCGGCCATCAAAGAAAACGCTAGGTCTGGCACAAACCCGGCACATCACATCACCCAAAGAACACCATCCTCACAGTGAAACATGGTGGTGGGAGCATCATGCTGTGGGGATGTTTTTCAGCAGTCGGGACTAGGAAACTGGTCAGAGTTGAGGGAAAGATTGATGGTGCTTAATACAGGGATATTCTTGAGCAAACCTGTACAATTCTGTGTGTGATTTGAGGCAATGACAGAGGTTCACCTTCCAGCAGGACAATGACCTTGAACACAAAGCGAAAGCAACACTTGAGTGGTATAAGGGGAAACTTGTAAATGTGTTGGAATGGCCTAGTCAAAGCCCAGACCTCAATCCAACAGAAAATCTGTGGTCAGACTTAAAGATAGCTGTTCACAAGCACAAACCATCCAACATGAAGGAGCTGGAGCAGCTTTGCAAGGAGGAATGGGCAAAAATCCCGGTGGTAAGATGTGGCAAGCTCATATAGACTTTTCCAAAGCGACTTGGAGCTTTGATTGCTGCAAAAGCTGGCTCTACAAAGTATTGACTTTAGGTAGTTATGCACATTGACCTTTTCTGTTATTTGGTCCTACTTTTTGTTTGCTTCACAATAAATTAAAAAAAAACATCTTCAAAGTTGTGGGCATGTTCTGTAAATTAAATGATGCAAATCCTCAATCATTTAATTCCAGGTTGTGAGGCAACAAAACACAAAACATGCCAAGGGGGGTGAATATATTTGCAAGGCACTGTATATTCTACAATATTTGTATGCTATGCTGTAATATCAACTAGTTAACTGCTTCTCAATGACCATACTGTACCTTCCATCCTAATGCCAGTTTGTGTTGCTATTTTCAGTATCCATGCTGGGTGTATCAGAGGACCAACCATGGAGGCAGCAAAATCAAGTAATCAATCAGATTGATTGATTACTATGCTCACACGCGCGCACACACACACACACACACACACACACACACACACACATGCGTGTGTGAGTGTGTATGTGTAGTATTTGTTCCCAAAGTACCACAAACAACCTGTCTAATAGAGTATTGATGCCATGTACTGATGAAAGACAAGTAAACCAGATGTTATAGAGCTTATTTCATCCTTTTTTTAAAGGAACACATTGATTCTCACAAATACATTTCAGGTTTTCACAAGGTCTGCGGTTGCAGCAGATAGATATTATGACTGATGACATTGAAAGGAGCACAGCAACCTTGTCAAAGATGACCAACAATGTCAGAGAGGCCTGTGGAATGGCAATGCGGAACCAGAGAAGACAAAACAGACTTAGGAGGGCAAAGACAGTTTGTAGCCACAGGTGAGAGCTCACCTGAGTAATTATGATCTCTTAATTGGTCAACCATTACTTCCTGTTTCACAGGGGTATACCGTATTCAGACCCTTTCACATTATCCACATTTTGTTGAGCTACATACCAAATGTTTAACTGATAAAATATATAAATATTTTTACTTTCCATCACTGTGAAGTTTGGAACCAATAAGACTCTTCATAGAGCTGGTTATCCTGCCAAACTAAGAAACTTGACAAGAAAAGCAGGTGACCCGAGAATTTTTTGGCCACTTACAGAGCTTTAGGGTTTCTCTGTAGTGATGGTAGAACCTTCCAGAATGGCAACCATCTACTCAACACTCCATCTATCAGGCCTTGATAGTAGAGTGGCTAGATGGAAGCCACTCCAGAGTAAAAAAACACACGTCATGCTGCCTGGAGATCTGGAGGAAAATATTTGCTGGTCTGAGGCCACAATGGCAAATCTGGCAGAAACCTGATGCAGTTCATAATAATGGCTAACACTATTCCAAGGGACTGCGACACGGGTCAGGATTTAAGGAAGAATGAACAGAGCAAAACACAGTGTGGGGTAAAGGTTCATTGTTCAGCAGGACTGTTGTCTGAGATCTTGTTCAAAAACACTTCTGCCAAAATGGGTGGAAAGTCTTGTGGAACAATCTGTCAAAATGGGCCATTTTAAGAATATACCAGAACAATAGGCATTAATCAGCATTAGTCCGCTAATTTATCATAACATTTTCCCCATCCGTTTGCCATTTTCTGGCTAGTTTTTACTGAATAAGACATGATAACCAACATTGAAGCTTACAGGGAAGACATGCAAACATGCACTGAGTTGTGTTACAGAAACTTCTCCCTCATCGTTAGCAAAACAAAGGACAGGGTGGGTGACTTTGTGAAACAATAGTAAACATGACCCAATCCACATCAACAGGGCTGAGGTAGAGGGTCAGCAGTTTAATGTACCCTACAGTGGTTCTTATGTGGGAGTCGCTAGTTGATTTTGAGGATTCGCAATGTGATTTCTAGAAAAATTTAAAACTTCTATATTGTATATAAGGGGGAATAAAATTCAAATAGGCTACATTTGTAAAATATTTATATTGTTTAATTTACGTCATAGTCAGAATGAAAACTGGTTGGTTGAATCTGTTGCGCGGATTAAAAGTAGGCTATCTACGGAGCCACATTCAAACCCTTCCTGCTGTGTGCACTATGCACGCTTTTTTGTAAGCTAGCAAATAATCATGATAACCTACAACATGGATTGGTAGCTAATCAGTAGCTCTACAAACAAGAAGATGTTACATGACTACAGTCTAACTCAAACAGCTGATGAAATCATTCCCTCAGAAAAGCAATCAATTCATAATGAAAATATGCCTACAGGAAATGAGAAAAGCAAGGGTAAGGCCCTCCAGCTGGAAAAGCCATTCAAACATTAAAAATATCAAGAGAAATTCATAGTTTAAATTCACTTTCTTTACTATGAAGAATGTGCATCATTCTTAAGGAGGCAGATCATAAAATAACAAACTCCATTTAATCACGTCCCAGGAACACCTGGCCATTTGCCACCCTTTGCCAAGATATGGGTTCGGAACATGAAGCCCTGTTCGAATCACAGGAGCAACCACAATCAACACTTTTTATTCCGGCCCGGCTGACCTCGGTTTGCCTGGTTTCTTGTTAGTGGTCACAAGTGAAAATAAAGTTACACCACTTCACATCATCATTTATCACACAGTATCAGACAGACAGAAAACTATAACCTCAAATCCTTTACCAAGAGATACAAATGCAGAAAACACAGTGGCTAACAAAAACTCATTAGAAAGTCAGCAACCAATGAAGAAACAGTGGCTAACAAAAACGTATTGAGGATATATTTTAATAATTGTTTTTATAAGAACATATTATTTGATTTAAATTTGTTGTGTGTTCTTTATGCTATTCCAATGTAATTTTTTGGACATATAATAGGTTTACCATTACCCATATGGGTCACATAGCACTTACTCCAATCCATTTTCTTGATCTCTTTCTTCTTTTTGTAGTCATTACTATCATCATCATCATTATTATTATAATAAGCAGGGATGAAAGTAAGCTGGTGCAGTCCGGTAAAAACGCTGCCAGTACAAGCTAAGCCAATCACAATAATTAAAAGGAAATGCCAAGAAAACTCGGGGCAATTACACACTTATTTCACATTATGGCATGTCAGCTGCATGAAAATGGGCAGACCGAATTGAAAAACCGGCGTATTTAACCTCGAGATTGTGTTGTTGTTTGACAAGAACACTCAAATGTTAAAAAGGTCAGAGATAGGTGCCAAATGTCGGAAATGCAATCATATTGCAGTAGACACCTCAATTCAGGGCAGCTACAAATGTAGTGAGCCTAATGACAACTGCAAAATGTCATTACACCGCTAGTTTATTTTTTATATAGATGTCTCTGTTTTCATTCATCAAATTGTGGATCCTGACTGTTTAGATGCACTAATTATTTTATGAGTGGACAGAACATGTCTGGGCAGCCAACAGAACGAACTTCTGAAGTGTTTGACAATCTGATGAAACCATCCTTGCTGGCTTTGTGCCACACTGCAAAGACAATACATGATAAAAACTATAGTACACATTTTTACTAGGCCCTATCATATAATTATATGATTAAGCCAATCAAATATTTTTTATTCACAAATAGTATGCATTCCCAACAGCATAGGCATGTATTGTATTTGGGGGGGTCAGAGTCTATGGATCCCAGAATTTTCACTCCTTTCCAGGGGAGTCACATTGACCTTTCTGTAATATTGGGGGGGTCATGACAGCACACACCCCCATTTCTACACCCCTGTGCATTCTCCATGGCAATTGCTTTTTTTTAATATCCAAGGCATCCATTTTGCTATCACATGTAGCCTAATTATATAACAGCACTGTAGTTGGAACTAATCTAGGCTATTAATGTGATATGTTTTGCTATTCTTCTTCAGACACTATTCACCATATGCAGTATGTGTCACAGAAAAGATCATGGCAGGGATGGGATGTTTAGCAAAGAGGTAATGTTGTTGTAGTCTCAGCAAATTAAAATAACAAAGTACCAAAAAATGCCAATCAAAGAATCAACAAATTCTTAAGAACTGTAATTAGAAAGATGTTTCAGCACCCCAAACAACACAATGCACTGCAGCCTCTGTATGTCTGCAGTCCTTGTATGCTCCAGCAGATGACAATGAGGAGGTTTGGCAGACAACCTGCACCAGTTTCACAGGGCCCTGCTGAAACTGAGAACTCACAGGACATCTGTTGCAGAAAGCTTAGACATAGAAATGATATCTGTGAAGTATAAATACTGTCAAATCGCCAAAGTGTCCTATTGAGTGTTTATTTCAGAAATGGGTCTAACATCAGAATTAGCAAAGGCAGTTGATTATTGGGCGTACATATAAAGGTTTCACATGAAAACAGTGGACTGAACCAGGATCCTTACAGAACATATCTGGAGCAAACGATTAGTACAACACATCACTTTATCCAGAGGGTATTATGTTTAAACTTAGACACATTTCAATTCTGCAGTCACATCAAGAAGAACAAGGGAGAGACAAGATCAAAAAATCCCAATTATAATTACAAAATTACATAGGGTACAAGAAGGGTGTCTGGTTAAATGGTAATAATTACAGACATAAAGCACTAATAAGAGATATGGCATTGTGAGAGCACTGTAGCTTATGGCACTCCAGGGCTCTCCCATGATCAACTTCATGTGAGAATGCATGTGATTATGAGTGTGTGCGCGCGCGCACACACACACACACACGACCTGATGACACTTAAGCTTTGAGTGCTCTGATTAGGAGGGTTCAATGAACCACTACTACCCCTTTAAATAAACTTTGGGTTTATCTTGCCTCAGAAAAATTCTTAATTCACCCAAACCGCCACACGTGCCCTTTTTGTGTCTCTGTTTATTACTTTGCTGTGGTCCTTTTAAGAAGGCTTCCTCTCTAGCAGAATACCATATGTTTTCAGTTAAGCCCAATTTATTTTTCTCATAATTTAAGACATGTGCTCCGTTTGCAAAAAGCAGTAAACAGTCTTCCGTCTCTCATTCTTTTTCAGGGTGGACACGTCTTTCTGAAGATTTGAAAATGCTGTGGTTTAAAAATAATTTACAGACACAGCACAAATGTAAGCACTCACCATTTTAATAGAGTTGGCAAGTAATTTTAAGCTAATTTGGTAACCTGTGAGTTCACACTTCCATTGGATTGTGGCCACTATTGACAAAGAAAAGTTAATTCAGGGGATTGTCCTCTCTTGGCAGTTTGAGACTAATACGGGACTCACTTTTGGTGTCTAATTAATAGCCGCAGTATGTGCTCCGTCCGCCTGCTGGATGCTCGCACCTATGAAAATACAGAAATAATAAACAGGGCTATTTTTGATATTGAAAATTATTCCTCTAAATCAGGTCTTGATCATTGTGGACATATGATGATTGTTTAATGTAACAAAATATATATTAACTAAGAAGCCTCAAATTAAAACATCTCATCATCAATACATTTACATTTGCTTTGAAAAGTAGTCACTGTGTCGCCATCTTTTTGTATGAACTATTATGATAGTTATTATGATAACAATAACATTTGAAAATAAACATTGAATGTACATAAGTACTCAGAACCTTTGACATGACACAAAAATCTTTGCTCAAATACAGCCTGTGATCATCCTTGAGATGTTGAGATGTCTTTTGAAATTGATTGAAGTCCACCCATGTCAAATTAAATTCATTAGACAATTTAGAAAGGCAAACACCTTTCAATAAACACTACCTTTCAAAGGTTTGGGATCATTTAGAAATGTTTTCTATTAAAACATACATGAAATAAGTTTACATAGGAGATATAGCTAAATTATAAATAATTATAAATACTTATTTTTAATTTCAATTATTGTATAGTCTGAAGGTATTTCACCCCATGAAAGTTTGAAGCCCCTCCTACAAATTGGATTGGATTGATGGGCA
The DNA here is from genome assembly GCA_016801105.1 of Esox niger. NCBI lineage: Eukaryota > Metazoa > Chordata > Actinopteri > Esociformes > Esocidae > Esox > Esox niger. The sequence goes on from JACXGJ010001997.1 coordinate 61,119, forward strand.
CTTAGATACTATACGGTCAAGCTACTCCCACAACAGCTCAATAGAAATGAGATCTGGTGACTGTGCTGGCCAATTAAAGACAGAAGACTAGCTGACTGCTTCTTCCCTAAACAGTTCTTGCATAGTTTGGAGCTGTGCTTTGGGTCATATTCCTGTTGTTGGCTCCAATAAACGCCAACTACAGGGTATGGCAAGGTGTTGCAAAATGGAGTGATAGACTTCCTTCTTCAAAATCCCTTATACTCTGTATAAAATCTCCCACTTCATCACCACCAAAACACACCCAGACCATCACATTGCCTCCACCATGCATGACAAATGGCATCAAGCCCTCCTCCAGCATCTTTCCACTTGGTCTGCAACTCACAAATGTTCTTCTTTGTGATCCACCTTTTCCAATTTTCCGATTTACTTGGGATAATGTTCAAAATTGGGCCTTGAAACACAGCTATTTAGTAAAACAAAGAAAACCTCATGCTCAAAACTACCAGTACATGTGAATCCACCACGCAGAGCTGTCTAAACCATGCCAGCATTCACATATTCTCCTGTGAGACCCATAATGGAGCATTGTCCCCACTCCACTTGATTTGTCGTCAAAACTTCAGCAACACCAAATGGTCTCTGTTTACAGTTGCAGTAAAGGTTACTCCACAAAATGTATAACAGCATACTATGTGCTCCATTACAGAATGTCCTCATAGATACAAGAAATTGCTGAAATTAACTACAATGGGAAATACCATTTCCATGATGGGATAGAATTTTTTGTATATCACAACCTCAGGCACAATAAAGACTTGATTTTAGGCATCAAAGAAAGCCTCAGATCTATAGAGATTAACAGGATCATTTTAGGTGGGGGGAATATTTACAGAGATAAAGTGGCTGAGGCTGTACAAATAATAGACAACAGAAAACTGATACACATGTCCATGCTGTTGACTGACTGGCAAGCAGCACCTTAAGAACATAACTTGTTCATGCATGTGTGAGAGTTAGTTGTGTGATTGTGGGTATATGCATATATCCCTTTTTGTTTTCCATTTTGTTCCTTGCAGCAAATACTCTCAACTGGTGGATTAACCATGTCTAAATACATTTCAGAGTTTATAAAATTACTCCCTATGTAATATTCCATATAGACTGGGAACCAATCTATGCCGATGCCAGAGCACAATATTAATCGGCTGTCTTTGTGTCACAAATGTCATAATTAATATGTAGTTTAGACCAGATTAATTTTTAATTCAACCTTTATTGGGTTTCATTGGTCACTCATTTGCCTGGTTTAGATCTTATCCATCACAAAGGTATCAGTTTGTATGTTTGTCATTACAAAAATCTCAAAAAATCTAAAGTTTAGGTAGCTTCATTTTCATCCACTTATCTGTTGTCGGGCTGCGGAGGCAGCAGCTCCAGCAGGGGACCCCAAATTTCCCTTGCCCGAGCTACATTTTCCAGCTCCGACTGGGGGATCCCGAGGCGTTCCCAGGCCAGTGTCGAAATATAATCTCTCCACTTAGTCCTGGGCCTAACCCGAGGTCTCCTCACCTCCCTAGGGATACGTCCAGGGGGCATCCTCACTAGATGCCCGAACCACCTCAACTGACTCCTATCAATGAAAAGGAGCAGCGGCTCTACTCCGAGTTCCTCACGGATGACTGAGCATCTCACCCTATCTTTAAGAGAGACGCCAGCCACCCTTCTGAGAAAACTAATTTCAGCCGTTTGCACCTGCGATCTAGTTCTTTCGGTGATGACCCAGCCTTCATGACCATAAGGGTAGGGTAGGAACAAAAATGTACCAGTATATTGAGAGCTTTGCCTTCTAGCTCAGCTCTATTTTCGTCACAACAGTGCAGTAAAGCGAATGCAATACCGCCCTTCTGCTCTGATTATACCAACCAATCTCCAGCTCCATACTTGAACTCCTTCTCTTGGGATAAAGCCTCATTCCCTACCCGGAGGAGGCACTCCATTGGTTTCCTGCTGAGAACCATGGCCTCAGATTTTGAGGTGCTAATCCTCATCCAAATAACTTCGCACTTGGCTGCGAACCGGTCCAGTGAGTGCTAGAGGTTACAGACTGATGATGCCATCAGGACCACACCATCTGCAAAAAGCAGCAATGATATCCCCAGCCCACCGAACAGTAACCCCTCCTCACCCCGACTATGCCTCGATATCCTGTCCATAAACGTTACAAACAGGATTGGTGACAAAGTGCATACCTGACGGAGGCCAACCCCCTCCTGGAATAAGTCTGACTTAATTCAGAGAACTTGAACACAGCTCTCACTTCTGGACGTACAGGGATTGTATAGCCCTAAGAAGGGAGCTCCTCACCCCATACTCCCGCAGCACCTCCCACATTATCTCCAGGGGGGACCTGGTCATACGCCTTCTCCAGATCCTCAAAGTGCATGTAGACCGGATGAGCATATTCCCAGGCCCCCTCCAGGGTCCTTGCAAGAGTAAAGAGCTGGTTGGTTGTTCCACGACCAAGACGGAATCCGCATTCTTCCTCTTCAATCTGAGGTTCGACTATCTGCCGAACCCTCCTTTCCAGCACCTTTGAGTAGACTTTCCCAAGGAGGCTGATTAGTGTGATACCCCTATAATTGGCACACACCCTCTGGTCTCCCTTTTTGAACAGGGGAACCACCACCCCAGTCCACAACTCCTTAGGCACTGTTCCCGACTCCCATGTAATGGTGAAGAGGCAGGTCATCCAAGACATCCCCTCCACATCCAAAACTTCAAACTTTTCTGGATGAATCTCGTCAATCCCAGAGCTTTGCCACTGTGGAGCTGTTTAACAACCTCAGTGACATCTGCCAAGGAGATTGACGATGCTTCCCCATCAGCCTCCAGCTCTGCCTCTACTAAAGAGGGCGTGTTAGTGGGATTTAAGTGTAGTTAGCATCTAAGCAAATAAAACGTTGTTTTGCTGAGGTGCACCTCAATACTCGGTTTTGGGACCACTATTGTTTTCACTCTGTGCTGCCTCTTGATGATGTCATCTGCAATTGCAATGTCTATTTTGATGGCTATGCAGATGAAACACAGTGCAGATGAGATGCACTTTTAATTTAAATAAATCTTGGAAAAGCACCAAATATGCATGTCTTTTGGATGACTGAAAATATTTTTCTCCTGAGACCAAAAACTTTTTTCAGAAAAAAATTGTATGCTTGTTTTAGGCCCTACGGAACAAAGAAATTGGTTTTCAGATCTCATATTGAAACCTCAATGATTATTAAGTCATATCACCCAAAAGCTTCGGTCACATTACTCCATACTAGCCTCTCACATTACTCCACACTAGCCGATGAGGGCAAGTGTTTATTGTAAGTTTTTATCATTAACCTACACAGCTTTACATGGACTCCTTTATCTCTCTGAATTGGTCCATCTGAATACACCAATACACCAAGATACAGACTCAGTCTCAACCTTTAAGACTTTAACAGACTTCTTTTCAGTAAGGTAAGTGTAGTTTGGCTCAGGGCTGTGATGGTGAAAGTAAAGGCAATGGATTTACAAACCCTCCTTGCTGTCTTTGTCTGGCATGCTTCCCTCTCCACTGGGATGTCCTCTCTCCAATGCCATTCAGGGCATTGGCTTACTTGTTTTCCCTGATAATCTCCCTAACGCTCATAAAATGTGAGAGAACTCTGTGGGCTATGTCTCTCTGTCATTAAGTTTGCAGTTGGTCCGTGGCCCATTGGTCCAGCACTTCGAAAAGTGGATGGGGTCCTTTGCTGCCTGGTTGGCCATGTCCGGGGTTATCTGCAGATTAGGCCTGTGCCTTAGTCCTTAATTTTCCGCTGCTATAGTATTATGCTGGGGGACTAGGGTCAGCATGTCCTTAGTCACAATTTTTCCGGTGGCATCGGTTAATATATCCATCCCTGTCCAAAATTATACAGCTGTTAGTCATACAGATGTGTTTGAGTCCCTGGATTTATTTCTGGTTTAATCTGATTAAACAAGCCTTTACACAAGATAAATTCAATAATGATTAACTCATACGAACAAATTTTTAAGAGCCCCAGAAACACAGAGCGCTATGTGTAAACGGAACATGGTGAGGTCACACAGTCTTGTGGAAGAGACAATCAACCTCAAAATCAATGGCAGTCTTTTGGCATGACCCCAACTGGGATGTGAGTACAGCCCCAGCCAAAGATTTGGTTTGGAGTGCCCCAGCAGGCTACAAAAAGGACCCTCTAGAATGCTACACTTAGAGTTTGGAGTACTTTTTGTCTTGTCCCCGGGATCTCCTAGTCTCAGCTTGTTACCTGTACAAAAGACACCTGTTCAAAAGGATGTCAGGAACAAGATTGTAGATCTACACAAGGCTGGAATAGGCTACAAGACCATCACCAAGCAGCTTGGTGAGAAGGTGACAATAGTTGGTGTGATTATTCCCAAATGGAAGAAACACAAAAGAACTGCCAATCTCCCTCGGTCTGGGGCTCCATCCAAGATCACACCTTGTGGAGTTGCAATGATCATGAGAACAGGGAGGAATCAGCCCAGAACGACATGGGAGGATCTTGTCAATGACCTCAAGGCAGCTGGGACCATAGTCAGTAAGAAAACAATTGGTAACACATTATGCCATGAAGGACTGAAATCCTGCAGCACCCTTGCTAGGTCCCCCTGCTCAAGAAAGTACATGTACAGGCCTGTCTGACGTTTGCCAATGAACATCTGAATGATTCAGAGGAGAACTGCGTGAACGTGTTGTGGTCAGATGAGCCCAAAATTTAGCTCTGTCATCAACTCAACTCGCCATGTGTGGAGGAGGAGGAATGCTGCCTATGACCCCAAGAACACTATCCCCACCATCAAACATGGAGGTGGAAACATTATGCTTTGGGGGTGTTTGTCTGCTAAGGGGACAGGACAACTTCACCGCATCAAAGGGACGATGGACGGGGCCATGTACGATCAAATCTTGGGTAAGAACCTCCTTCCCTCAGCCAGGGAATTGAAAATGGGTTGAGGGTGATTTTCCAGCATGACAATGACCCAAGAAGAAACACGTGGCTCAAGAAGAAACACATTGAGGTCCTGGAGTAGCCTAGCCAGTCTCCAGACATTATTCCCATAGAAAATCTGTGGAGGGAGCTGAAGGTTCGAGTTGCCAAACGTCAGCCTTGAAACCTTAATGACTTGGAGAAGATCTGCAATGAGGAGTGGGACAAAATCCCTCCTGAGATGCATGAAAAACTGGTGGCCAACTACAAGAAACGTCTGTTGTTGCCAACAAGGGTTTTGCCACCAAGTACTAATTCACGTTTTGCAGAGGGGTCGAATACTTATTTCCTTCATTAAAATGAGAATCAATTAATAAAATGTTTGTTGTGTGTTTTTCGGATTTTTTTGTTATTCTGTCTCTCACTGTTCAAATAAACCGACTTTTAAAATGATAGACTGATCATTTCTTTGTCAGTGGGCAAACAGCAAAAATCTGCAGGGCTTCAAATACTTTCTCCCCTTACTGTACCTAGGTCCCAATTCAGGCCCCAAGTCCTAAAGTTCTAAAAGAGCAAAATATGGATATTTTGGTTTTAAGGATTTACATCATATCTTCATCTAATATTACATTTCATTTAGATATTAACCTGACCCTTCAACAACTTCCCACTTTTTGGCCTTGAAAAAAGTCCTTGTTGCTAATGATAGTGATGCTGTATGATACAGCGCATTTCAATGAGATTGAATGTATTTGCATTAACTGTAGCAGACAAGGAGTTTTTCTATACTTCAGACTTCAATCTGCTTCGGCCCTCAGACAATATGCATTTGCTAAGCTTATCAGTGATCCCAGTAGTCACTGCCTCGCAGTAAGCTTTGTCAGGGTGAGACCTTAGTTCAAATATTGCTTGCTGATTAATCCATACAGTAGGTTGCGGTGTCTGGCCAGCACCATCTGGGTTTGGAGGGTTAGCAATCCAATATGGTTGTCGTGGTCTAGAGACTTTGTGGCAAGGTGGGCACATGTAACATCAGCCAAGATAGAAAACTGAAGAGTTCCAGCGCGTGTTGATTCTGGACTTGATTTTCTGTATGAGCAACAGTGTGATAAGAACTAGAGCAACAATACATGTGCTTTAGACAACACATACTGGACCTCAACATTGACTGTGCTGAGTTCATTGGGAGTTACTACTGTATATCTCTGCTTTCTAATGAATCGTACATTGTGGTCAGACAGTAAATACATCATAAATATTTGTCACTCTAAAACACAGCGAATCATTCAGCACAAAATACACTGCACATCATAAGGTTTAAAGAGTGACTAAGACACTTATGATTATTACATAAGTGTCTTAGGGAGGGAAAATGAACACCAAACGTATTATTCAACTACAATTTTGGTGTGAAATTTGGATGGGCTTAGTGATTAGTAAAATAAGAGCTGCAGGTCTTGAGAAAAGTATAAATATAAGAAATAATCCACATTTCCAATACTTACTCATCACTAACACCTTTGCTAATGTGAACTATAATACTAAAACACTATCTGGCCAATTCACTATCTCAGAAATGTTCTGGTAAGAAATTAAGAAGCAGTGCGCTGCCTAAAGTGTGCCCCTGACATACAGTACATTGAAATGATGGCAAGCATTAAACTAATTGTGCCGAAGTTGACACCAACTTAACTATTTTAGAAGCTGTGATGGTTCCCATAGCCACTTCCCATTACATTCCCAGTAGACAACCGATAGATTCTCCTCTAGAAGTTGTGTTGTGTACTTGTGATTGTTTTGTCTGTGTCTTTCCCAGTATGTCTTCCTCTCTTAAATGCCATTACTTTGTGCTAGAAGTTGTTTGTCCACATACAATTCCAAAGAAGCACTCATCGAAGCAGTGCTGATGTTAAGACAAGGCTTCAGATATTCTGTTCAAATGTTAGCTGTCTTTGTACTATGAGTGTCCATACTTTCCATTTCAGATGAAGTAAGTGGTATTGAAAAAGACAACCACATACAATATTTTTGGAAGATGCAAAAGTCCCTATAGAGCAACCAAGCTCAGGGCTTAACAATTTATTCATCGCCTCTTATCTCTGTTTTTCTGACTGACTGTGAAAGTGAGAAAACATACGCTAGTTTCTGCATTTTTGTTCTGATCCCAGTCCAACTTCATTAAACAGTTGTTTCAGAGAAAGCTGTCAACATCATTTTCAGAGCATAGGGTGGATTTGGAAAAACTGCCTCAGAAATGCACTTCAATAACACCATATTTTCTCCCCTTTGCTTTTCTTAATAGGAGATCTGTTTCGTTTTGTTGTTTTCTTCACATAATGCTGTGCAATGTATGAAAGCTGTAGACTGAAAAGCGAGTACAATGGCATTAACAAACAAAGAGAGGAAGGAGATTGAGGAGAAAACAGAAGGAAAATGGCATCATCTCTAAACTTAATGAAACCGCATCCTTTAATTTTTCCCCCCAGTAATTATAATAAAGACAGAAAAACATAATAAATGTCTCCCTGCCCCCACCTGCTAACAGTAATTATAATAGACTCAACAATAAATGGTAAAGCAGTACAGAGCTGCATCTTGGGAATTCTCTGGGGTCTGTGGATTAGCTCGAAAAGCCTGAATGATTAAAATACACTAATTAAAATTTTGTGTTCCTTGGTAACTCGTCTTCCTAGGCAGGCAAAATGGGAATAAATGTGACAAAAGCAAATACTATTTTAGACCTGAATAAATAAACAAGAATAATCACCTTTTTGATTTTTGCAGAATGGGTTACATAAGAAACGTATCTGATGACCTTTTCATGCATACACTTTGAACCCGTACTGCAGAGGAAGGGAGGTATTTGATGGCATACTTTTCATCTGGCCTCAGTATCAAGAGAGACCAGATCACCTTCTCAAATGCCTATTCAAGTTCATCCTTCTTTACCTATGGTATACCAATGTGGGCTGAAAGTTGTGTGTTTGATTACTTGTAGCAGGACTCTGACCTTAATGCATTATTAGAAAAGGTGGTCAAATAACATTTTAACGAAAAACCTTCCAGTCAAGTATACCAACAACTAGAATGTTTCAATTAAAACAAATTAAACTAAACGATAGACATTTACAGCAAGAAAGTATAAGAAGCCCAAAAAGTGACTGTTGAGAAATTGCTGTGGAAACCAAGATGAACTCAATTCTACTCAAAGCAAAACTAACATCAAGGCATGATCAAAGGGGGGAATGTTGCATTTACAATCATGCGGTTGCTACACAACCTGCAATATTGAAAAAAGTGATATCAGAAAAATCTTGGTTTGGAAATCTAATGTGTCACGTTATATTGAGACACATACTTATAAAGAGTGCATTTCCACAGGGTTCTCCCAGAGGGTATCCCCAAGAGAAGGCGTGTTTTGAATCTTTGTATATCAGTATGTCTTTGCAAGCTGGAGGAAAAAATATATATATTTGACTGATTTCTTTCTCTTCTTAAAAAGTATTACCAAAACACTTATAAAAAGGTCTGTTGTGGACTGCTGGTCTAAGATGATGTTGGCATGAATGTCTGAGGTGAACACACGGTTGACTATGCTTGGGGTGCAGTACATAATCATCAAATAAAACATACTTTTTTGGGTAAGAATGGCATCATATCCATCCAATAGTTCCAGACAGCGGAATATATGCTACTTAGCATTGAAGATTCTATGACGGCTTGTGGCTCACTCATCATTCATCTTCATCCGCTTATCCGAGTCACGGGGGGCAGCAGCTCCAGCAAGGAATCCCAAACTTCCCTTTCCTGAGCCACATTTGCCAGCTCTGACTGGGGGATCCTGAGGTGTTCCCAGGCCAGTGTCGAAATATAATCTCTCCACCAAGTCCTGGGCCTAACACAAGGTCTCCTCTCAGCTGGACGTGCCTGGAACACCTCCCTAGGGAGACGTCCTCTGGGTGCAACCTTACCAGATGCCCGTACAACCTCAACTGGCTCCTATCAATGCAAAGGAGCAGCAGCTGTACTCAGAGTTCCCCACGGATGACTAAGCATCTCACCCAATCTCTTAGGGAGACTCCAGCCACCCTTTGAGAAAACTCATTTCAGCCGCTTGTACCCGCAATCTAGTTCTTTCGGTGATGACCCAGCCTTCATGACCATAGGTGAGAGTATGAAAAAAAATTGGCCGGTATATCGAGAGCTTTGCCTTCTGGTTCAGCTTTATTTTCGTCACAACGGTGCGGTAAAGCGAATGCAATACCACACCCGCTGCTCCGATTCTCTAGCCTATCTGCCGCTCCATTTTCCCCTCACTCGCAAACAAGACCCCGAGATACTTGAACTCCTTTTCTTGGGGTAACGCCTCTTTCCCTACGTGGAGGAGGCACTCCATCGGTTTGCTGCTGAGAACCATGACCTCAGATTTAGAGGTGATAATCCTCATCCCAACCGCTTTGCACTCGGCTGTGAACCGGTCCAGTGAGTGCTGGAGTTCACAGACCGATGATGCCATCAGGACCACATCATCTGCAAAAAGCAGCGATGAGATCCCCAGCCCACCGAACTGTAAACCCTCCACACACCGACAACACCTCGATATCCTGTCCATGAATGTTACCAACAGGATTGGTGGCTGCCAATGACATTTTGTATTAATTGAACATATTTCTTTGGCAATTTAATAATTTAAGATAGACTGAGGCGAGGTGGAAAACTGTCCTGTGGTCACGAATCATTGACGCCGCATCCTCTCTAGACTAAAGAGGAGAGGGACCATCCGGATTGATATCAGCGCGCAGTTCAAAAGCCAGCATCAGTGATGGGATGGGGATGCATAGGCCACATGGCATGAGTGGCTTGCACATCAATAAATGCACCATTAAAGCTGAACAACATAGGTGTTTGAGTAACATTTGCTGCCTTCCAGACAACGTCTTTTTCAGGGAAGGCCCTGCTTATTTCAGCAAGACAAAGCCAAACCACATTCTGCACGTATTACAACAACATGGCTCCATTGTAAAAGAGTCTGGGGGCTAAACTGGCCTGCCAGCTCCAGTCCCAACCTTTTTGAAACAAGTTACTGCCATCAAATTCAAAATAGTAATGTATTTATCCAAAAACAATAACATTTCTCAGTTTCAAAATTTTATATGTTGTCTTTGTAATACTGTCAATGAAATACAGGGATTGATGATTTGCACATCATTGCATTCTGTTTTTATTTGCAAGTTACGCAGCGTCCCAACTATTTTGGAAACGGGGATGTACAGTGGCATGTTATTTTTGACAATGACCATGTAATGACAGTAAGTTACCCAAGAGTAGTAGAACCTAAGGCCAAGACTTTGTATGTACATTGTGGTGCATAGTTATCCATTAAATGGTCTAACTAATATGTGACATTTTAAGTCACCAATATTTTTTAAGAGATTGAAAGGCTTACAGAGACTGGTTTGGTCCAATTAAAAGCATGCACGACATTAGCAAAATAGAAAGGCTTTTACATTGCAATGTCCCAATGGTGTTATTGGTAGAAAATAATATGTAATATCATATTAATAATATGTGAAAGTAATCATATGAAATGTAACATAAAATGTGTTGGCAGGTTGTTTAGCATTTAAAGCTAAAGTAAGTCAGCCTGATCATTTATTCTTATAAGGAGGATAATATACTTTCAGGTGATCTGGTATTAAAATAATTTATAAAGGCTGCAAAAATAAGAAAAGCAGCATCCTTGCAGTTATGTTGCACACCTATTTGTACTGACCTAAAAAGATGTTCTAAAATGTACCCTCTATGGCCAAAAAAGCACCAGCTCCAGTCAGGCCTTTGATGAGAGGTTGATGTAAAATGTTGATGTTTGATCATGTTAAACAACTAACAACTTGAGAACATAGAGTTTTGGATCCATTATGCCTGGCGTCAATGACGATGGTGTAATGATGTAGGGATGTGTTTTCCTGGCACACCTTCTATCATTAGATACCAACTGAGCAACATTTTAATCTAAACATTGTTTCTGACCAGGTGCATCCTTTCATGGCTACAGTTAACATTTTGTCATATTGTCTATGAAGGTTAATATATTATTTCACATAGCTTGTATTGTTTAAGAAATGATCCCAGGGTAATGACAGCGAAGTTCAGTTTACTTGCTTGCACACTGCCAAGACCTGAAACCAGTAGAGCATCTTGGTAATGAGATGGAATAATCAACAGTGATGCCATCCTATCGGAATTAACCATTCCAGTTTACCTTGTAGAATCCAAGCCTGATCAATTTAAGGGGTTTCCTGGTAAAATGTGTCAAATCCTGAACAGGATTGTTGCCTGTGTTCCTGAAAATCTTGGGGTAGCATGGTTTTTATAATAAAATTGGTTCCTTCACCTTTCGGCTTCCGATCAATCATTACTTACTTTTTACTTTCTTTCCCCATCTGTCTAAATGTGTGTGGTAATTCTTAAGCTGCCTTATATATAACTGGCTGGGTCACAGACAGGAAAACCGTTCCAGATTGCTCCCTTCCATAATTAATTTCATTTCATTAAATGAATGGCAGAGCCAGTAGGTCTAATGTTTATAACAATCTTTGTAACACTGGAGCAGATTTCCTGTCACGAATAGGAATCTGGTCAAATGTAGGGCTCTAAAATGGAACTGTCATTTGGAATGCATGTCATGACTGAAATACCACCAGATATGGAGTTTCGGTGTTGGCTCCTTACTGCTGGGACCATGGTGTTGCCTCCATACTACTGGGATCGGGGTGTTTGCGCCTTACTGCTGGGATCGGGGTGTTGGCGCCTTA
>JACXGJ010001998.1:0-72904 GCA_016801105.1 Esox niger
AGGGGTATTATGATAGTGTATTAGAGAGCAATAGAGAATTTGTGTGTATGAATGTGTGTATATTAGGGGTTATCAGTCTGGCCAATAATTGGATCTGAGATTCATACTTTTTCCAATAATTCTGAATCATTAATGTTTGATATAACTGCCAATAAAATATTTTGTTTTAAATGCACTTCTCTGGCAGCCGCATCTCCCTGAAAGGTTTCTGCTTGTATTGCACAATGTCCCACTTGCAGAATTGTTAGATTGGTTATACATTACAAGCAAATAGCCAATCAACAGTGTATGTCATATGTGAGAGATGTGGGAAAGAAGAACACAGACAGAAACATGGCTAAGGCAAGAGGAAAGAATGCTGACATTACTCTAAACATCACAATAATCTCAACTGAAGTCGCAACAAACACTACCCTCATTATGATATTTTTCTACGATGACAATACCCAGTAAATTTTTTTTGTGGACTAAAGTTACTCCACCAAAAATGCCTGAGCTAATGTTCTGACATAGCATACTAGCAGAAAAACAGACGTTGAAATGTGATTTTGCCGGACCCTCGTTTAAAAAGGCAACGATAGTTCTAATGCAAACAGGTAGCAAACGTTATTATAAGCTAGTAATAATAAGTAGTAATAATCTTTGCTAATGTTACAGATTTTACCAGAATTGTGAGTAAATTATGTTGCTAGTCAGACATATTGTTAATTCACAATACATATACCGAGGCTGGTCATATTCTAAGCATGATGCAATAGCAGGAATAATCCAAGTAATAACGCTGTTTGGTTCCCTGTGATCATGTTAATACATTACATTCATAGAATTGGAACCAACTTACATACAAAGGCTTTCCAATGCTTTTGTGCTGTAATAAACCTTGGACCCCCCTCAGATGGAGCCCCACACATCATAGAGTAAATAGCACTACATGTAAAACCAATAGCACATCATATCATACAATAAATAGCACTACACACTAAAATCAACAGCACGCTATATCAATGCTAATGATTCTGCCAGTGTATGCAAACCTATGAGCACAACTGTATATGATATGTAAGTACACCAGAAATTGTGCTAGGAGCTCCATGTACTTTATTCTTCAAAAAATTATGACCTGTAATTCCATGCAGTGAAAATTAAGGCTGGTGATGGTTATAAATGTGTTTTATTGTACTTAGTGGTAGAGGTAAAGAAATGTCTAAAATATCCTTCGTTTGAACTACTTACTGAATATCAACCACCAAAGACTGACTGTCAGATTCCTACCCATGCACTGTACCTGTACAATGTGCCACTGCTGAGGACTGGGGGGCAGTGGATCAAACCACTGTAAGGTAAATGGCAGGGGTGTTGTAATCTTTTAAAACTTAAGAACACGCTATGAAGTGTTGATAATTAGCATAGCTGCTTTCATTGAGTCATATTATTGAAATTACATAGTTACGCTCACAATGATATTTGGGGGGACAAATCATATTTTTTCCCTAGATGCAGTGGGTCATGCCCCCCCTGGGTTTCCGCCAATGGCACAAATTAAACATAGGCGGATACCCCGTGGGGTGGGGCAGGGGGTTTGTTAGAATGCCAGGTTTTTGTGATGTAAAATTTTTTGATTTAGATAAATCTTGTCAGAACCTTTTGGACCTTAAATGTTACCTGTAACGTTAACAATTCAATTGGAAAACAAACTGAAATGTTTGAGGGGGACAAATAGAAAATAAAAAACTCACAATAACCTGGTTGCATATGTGTGCACACCCTTAAACTAATACTTTGTTGAAGCACCTTTTGATTTTATTACAGCACTCAGTCTTTTTGGGTAGGAGTCTAGTAGCATAGCACATCTTGACATGGCAATATTTGCCCACTCTTCTTTGCAAGCACTCAAAATCTGTTAGATTGCGAGGACCTCTCCTGTGCGTAGCCCTCTTCAGATCACCCCACAGATGTTCAATTGCATTCAGGTCTTAGGGTCATTGTCATGCTTAAAGATGAACTTGAAGGTTTTGTGCCAAAATTGGTGGAAACAGTTTAACTTTATTTGTGATTAATAAGTCATCATAAATGATGGCAAGTGTGTAATGACTTCTATTTATAAACGTGAATTTGAATGTGATTGGTTAATCCTGAACACAAACACATCCCCAGTTATAAGAGGGTGTGCACACTGTTGCAACCAGGTGTTTTTATTTTTCATTTTTCCCCCTTGAAGATTTCTGTTTGTTTTTCAGTTGAATTGTTCACATTATAGGTCACATTCAATGTGGAAAAAGTTCCGACATGATTTATCTCATCACAAAAACCTGGCATTCTAACAGGGGTGTGTTCATTTTTCTATCCACTCTTTTTTGACTCATCAGACCAAAGGATACACTTACCGGTCTAATGTGAATTTGTCATTGATTGACATTTTTCAAAGTCAATCAATCAAATTCAATTGTTTTATAATTAGTTTTTGCAATTGATCAAAAACAATCTACAATGTCATTGTGTAAAATAATCTAAAGAAATATTTGATATTACAAATAAAAAACAAAATAATTGATTGTTAAAATATTCACCCCCTTTAGTCAATATTTAGTAGAGGCAGGAATTACAGCCATCAGTCTTTTTGGACCCATGGCAGCAATTGCTGTGTACATCTAGACACAGCAATTTTCACCCATTATTCCAAGCAAAGTTGCTAAAGCTGGATGTGGATCTTTGATTAATAGAAATATTCAACCTCCACATATTACCAGTTTAATTGACTGGACCACTCAATGACACTGACCTTTTCCTTTTTAAGACATTACAGTGTGGTTTTGGCTGTATGTTTGGGGTTATTGTCCTGCTGGACGATTATTCTTCTACTAAGTCCCAGTCTTGCAGACTTCAGCAGGCTTACTTTTTGTCGATGAAGAACACTCTCGGGAAGCACCTGGTCAATTGTTGTAGTAAGCACAGTGACACCCAGCTCAGCCATGGATGACAGTAACTCCTGAATGGATGCCATAGTGCTCTTGGTGGCTCCCTGACTACCTGACAGATTCACAAATGTCCCATATTAACTCCATCAGATATTCAATGCCTTGAAAATGTTCTTGTATCCACAGTCTATTATTCCCGCTTGGTGATTTGAAGAGTTGTATTTCGGATATACTTTAAATGTTATTTCATCTTCTTAATGCCGCTTTGGTTAAGAGTTTTACTAACCAACTGATAAACATCCCAGACATAAGTGTATTTTACATAGAATCATGTGAAACGCATAGATTTCACACAGGTGGACTACATTCAACTAATTACGAGCACGTTAAAGCATTTGGTTGCACCACAGCTGTCGGGTGTGTCATAGCAAAAAGGGTGAATACGTATGCAATCAAATCATTCATCTTTTATATGTTGTGTAATATTTTTTTTTTCGTTTCAGTCATTATATTTTTTTTGTGCTTGTCAGTGGCACAAACTTCTAATTAAATCAAATGTAATTTCATGGTGTGAGACAATAAAATGTGGGAAGTCCAAGGGAGTGAAAGCTTTGCATAGCCACTGTAATACATTGATGTGATTACTGTTCATGAAGCCTCCACAATCCCCAAAGAAACTGTTGAATGAATCATCAACTTTTCAATGTAGATGCAGTTTCCTAATGCTGGTGAGACATTCTTTGTGGGGACTGTGGATATTTAGATTTTTTAGGATTACCCACCAGATGCCTATTTCATCACAATTTTAATCTTTCGGACACACACATTTGATCAGCTCATTCGTTGACTGAAATCTCATTGGTTGTTTGTGAACTGAAATGGCCTATAAAAAGCAAATTTTTGCCATTTAGCTACAAAAGAGCATCCATCTCAGCATCAGTGCTAACTTTGTCCTATTTTACATCACCATTTGAACAGGTAAGAGTTTCAAAGTACACTCTACTGTAAAATTTGGTATTCATGTCTACAGTAGATTTAAAAATGTCTTGTTAATTTAAAGAAGTCCTGGCGACCATGAATCTACGAATTCTAGTGATGTGCCTAGCGATGAGCCTGTGTTCCTCTATTCCTGTAAGTTTTCTAGAATAACACAATGTATCCTGCTATTTACAAATCAGTAATTCAAGAGATTCTACCTATTCCATCTATTCCTAACATTAATTCTGGAAATATTTTTGTGGGTGCAGGTGTCTAAGAAACATGATAGAGAGGAGCGCTCGTCGAGTCATGAGGTTAGTATATCCGATTACTGAATATTATGTGGCACTTTCTATGATAGTCCCATAATACAGCTTGCACGTTTACACTGGACTTCTAGCAATGTGGATTCCTACTTTCCAGTAACTTTAATTCTCATCTTTCTTTCTATTACAGGGGTACAGGGGTTATGGGGGGTTCCGCCCATATCCTCAGTACTTCCCCCAGCCTCCCCAGAGTGACTCCAACCTGTTGGCCCTGCTGCCCTTATTATTGGCCAGACGTACTGCTGCTTCTGCACCAGTTCCTGCACCACTTCCTCCCCTGCCGGCTCTTCCTGCCCTACCACCCCTACCTCCTCTACCTGCCCCACCTGCCATACCTCCCCTACCTGCCTTACCTGCCATACCTCCCCTACCTCCCTTTCCTGCCATCCCTCCCTTTCCTGCCTTACCTGCCCTACCTGCCCTACCGGCCCTACCTGCCCCACCCGCTCTACCTGCACTACCTGCACTACCTGCCCTACCTGCTCTACCTGGCATTCTAGCTCCAGCTGCTCCAGCTGCTCCAGCTGCCCCACCAGCTCTACCTATAATTCCTTTCTTAACCTCCCTTTTTGGAAGGAAATAAAAATGAAATTGGCATTTACAGAAGTCATGTCTCTACCTTGTTTAGTTCAAAGCTAATAACAAATAAAACAGGTGAAATTAAGACCCGTCTTTATGTATACTTTTAGAAATTAAAGAGACAGTATTGCTCCTTTTGTATATTTTTGTGTTTTATTTAAACCAGATTAAAGTGGTGAAAGACAGAGAGGTTAGTGGGAGTGTTAATCAAATGGCAGCTGGATAGACTCTAACCCAAAAAACTCCAGTGGCAATACTTAACCGTATAATAACCAAGTCACTAATTTTTTTTTGTTTGTTTTATATAGGGAACAATTTGATTGTAGATGTTTTCAAAACATGAGAAGACATGAAACCTTTCTAACACTATTTGAAGTCTCTAAAATTTTGTATGCTTGATCTTTACATGGGCTTTAATGGTTACATATTACATATATGCATTATTCAAGTAATGGTTAAACAGTATTTTTCAAAGAGTACATTTTAACATTAACATAAACATGAATGTTTCATGTGTAGCATCAGGTAATGGTGTAATGTATATTTAATTATTATTATTTTGTTAATTATTTATAAGCTGCAGATGTTTCTCACATATAACAGTCTTAAAAAATAAATAACTGATGATTAATAACTTCATTGAGTATCAAATTAATGTCTGACTACATATTATTGAGATGTTTAAAACATGAGTGGGCTCGAAACTTGTCCAACCTAACCTGTGTCCTAACATGATTGTGAAAAAACATTGGAGAGACTTGGCAAACAGAAATGGAACCTCAAAGCACTCATGAAACGGTGATATGATGGAGCAATACAAAGCAATAACTAATCACATAATGAAAGTAATATTCTAGTAAAAGTAAACGAGAGGTTATGCATTTTCTCTTCAACAGAAATGGGTATGTTTCAATACATTTTCAGCTCATGACTGTAGTCAGTGGGTAATTTATAAATATTTAATCTTTATTATAGATATATCGTCCTCACTTTAGATGAGGACATGTAAAATAATCAAACAATTATCTGAAAATGCCTTATAAGTATCTTGATTACTTTAATGATCAACTGCAGTATTAGTACATTGACGGAAAAAAGTATTTGAACCCCTGCTGATTTTGTACTTTTGCCCACTGACAAAGAAATGATCAGTATGTAATTTTAATGGTGGGATTATTTGAACAGTGAGTCAGAATTACAACAACAAAAATCCTGAAAAACGCATGTAAACATTTTTATAAATTGTTGTACATTGTAATTAGGGAAATAAGTATTCGACCCCTCTGGAAAACAGGACATAATACTTGGTGGCAAAACCCTAGTTGGCAATCACAATTGTCAAACTTTTCTTGTTGTTGGCCACCAGGTTTGCACACATCAGAGGAGGGATTTTGTCCAACTCCTCTTTGCAGATCTTCTCCAAGTCTTCAAGGCTGACGTTCGCCAACTCGAACCTTCAGCTCCCTCCACAGATTTTCTATGGGATTAAGGTCTGGAGACTGGCTAGGCCACTCCAGGACCTTAATGTGCTTTTTCTTGAGCCAATCCTTTGCTGCCTTGGCCGTGTGTTTTGAGTAATTGTCATGCTGGAATACCTATCCACAACCAATTTTTAATGCCCTGGCTGAGGGAAGTAGGTCCTCACCCATGATTTGACGGTACATGGCCCCGTCCAGTGTCCCTTTGATGCGGTGAAGTCGAAAAACACACCCAAAGCATAATGTTTCCAACTCCATGTTTGACGGTGGGTATGGTGTTCTTGGGGACATAAGCAGCATTCCTCCTCCAAACATGGTGAGATGAGTTGATGCCAAAGATCTCGATTGTGGTCTCGTCTGACCACAACACTTTCACCAAGTTCTCCTCCGAATCATTCAGCTGTTCATTGGAAAACTTCAGACGAGACTGTACCTGTGCTTTCGTGAGCAGGGGGACTTTGCGGGCGCTGCAGTATTTCAGTCCTTCACGGCGTAGTGTGTTACCAATTGTTTTCTTGATGACTATGGTCCCAGCTGCCTTGATTCCTCACCATTCTCATGATCATTGCAACTCCATGAGGTGAGATCTTGCATGGAGCCCCAGACCAAGGGAGATTGACAGTTCTTTTGTGTTTCTTCCATTTGCGAAAAATCGCACCAACTGTCACTTTCTCACCAAGCTGCTTGGCGAAGGTAGCCCATTCAAGCCTTGTAGGTCTACAATCTTTCCCTTTGGTCTTAGCCATGGTGGAGAGTTTGGAATCTAATTGATTCATTGCTTCTGTGGGCAGGTGTTTTTTATACAGATACAAAGCTGAGATTAGAAGCATTAGGACAACTCCAAATTAGGAGATTAGGAATATTCCATTTAAGTGTGCTCCTAGTCTCAGCATCTAACATGTGTTTTTTGTTATTTTGTCCCTCACTGTTCAAATAAACCTAGAATTAAAATGTTTCTATCCACCTGTTTGTAATTAGTCTCTATTTAGTTTAATTCAGCATTCAGGTTCTTCATGAGTTTTTGTTGATTTTGTGAGACATTGTAGCGCTTGAGCGGTTGCATTTTTTGGTTTCTTCAATTTTTTTCTTCATTCTGTGTAAAAAACCCATGTGACCGTCTGCATACGATGCCTGCACAGGCGTTGTTGCGGAAGTATATAAACGCCTTAAGTCTGTTTATCCAGTTATTTGGCCTACCAGTTGACCTTAGCTTTAACTTTGACCTACCTGCCTGTTTGACGATTAAGTACTATTCCCCATATTGAACCTTAGCCTACTTGTTTTTGATTCCGCACCACGATTTTGTACCTTTGCCCTCTCTTTGGATTTATTGTTCTTGACTAAGCCTGCCTTGACTACAATTTTCCTGCCTTACCCTTTGGATTATGTTTATACAACAATCTATGCTCCGTGTCTGGAACCAATACATATTCTCAGTGTGTTTCATGACACTCTATTCTCAGTCCTCAATCTTTCACTGATCAAGTTTAACCCCTCCTCAGTACTCACCCATCCATTGATCATTTATTATCTCTGTTAAACTCTGTTAAAGCATGTTTATGTGATCTAAATCAGTGAAGGCTTATTCTTCCTATTAGTTTGGCTCTCCACCCTAGGTCAACCCAAAGATGGGTTGCCCTCCTACATTTCAGAAGATCCGTTGATTGCAAGATCAGCCCCCCAAGACCAGTCCCCGGCTCAAGTCAGCACATCTGGCATCACACAGACTTAGAACTTTTCCATCAGCCCGATACTTAACCAGTAATTCTCAACTCCCTTACACAACTGTAAAATGTATTAATATATCAGCTCAGTAAATTTCGCATAAAATGATATATATAGTATCTATATATATAGACACAGGAACAGTTTTATCCACAGGCCATCACTCTGATGAACAGTCAACTTCAGTCAGTACCAGGCACATTCCCTGTATAACCACCCAGTAACTCTGACCCTAATATCCACTTGTCTACTACTTATTTATTTATCATCCTGCAATTCAGTGTTGTTCATACTGTAAATATACTGTCTATATCCCACCTAACTCACGTACATTACACCTGCACAAAAAATTATTTATCCATTCCAGCATTGTTTGCATCCTGTTATATATATATATATATATATAGATCACATCCACTGTCATTATGTAAATAATAATACCTGCACATTAATATTTATTTCCAGTACCATTTATTCCCTGATCATTGCACTACTGTCTCACCAGTCTTACTATGTTGTTTGGTTTATTTTGTGTAATTATATGTACTGTGTATTGTAGTCTGTGACGCTTGTTGACTGTTCTTTGTTTAAGTCTTTTATGTATAAGCACATTGTGAGTCTGTATTATCCAGTGTCAAATTCCTCGTATGTGTACACATACCTGGTGAATAAAGCTGATTCTGATACACTGAAAAGAAAAACATTATGACCACTCTGGTGAAGGGAATAATGTTGATTGTCTCCTAACAAGGGCACATGTCAAGATCTGTGTAGATTATATGGTAAGGGACCAATCAAGAGGGACAAACCACACACCGGCCACAGGGTGTTCGTGCCCAAAGCTCATCGATACGTCAGGGAAACTAAGGAAGTCTACTGTGGCACAGTAGACACAGAAAATATACTGATGGTTTTGGGAGGAATGTGTCACAACACACAATGCATCGTAGCTGCAGTCCCGTCCAACTGCCAATGACGACACCTGCCCACAGTTGAAAGCACCTACACGAGTGCCCACTTCTTAAAAAAGGTTTTCTATTACAGGCAGGCATTCCCCAGTTTGGTGAGGCATATAAGTAATCAGACTGTTTCTGGGAGACCTCACAGTTTGGCCTGAAAAAAAGGACTTGTGGGACTTTGAAGGAAGTAGACAATCAGGCCCGTACCTACCACTGAGGACACCTAGGTCATGTCCTCCAAACTTCATTACATACATTTTTATACAATTAATAAAACTGTCAAACTGACAGAACAAGAAGCCAGGCAAGCCTAGCTCAGCGGACCACAATCAAAGCACAATCAAACACAGGTTGCCCATGTGAAAGGCTGTGTCGTTGAGTGCTCCGCCACAAAGCTGAACATTTGCCGGTTGTTAGTATAGTCTCTTGACACTGTTTCATTTTGTCATCCATTAACATCATGTTAAGTTTGAATATTTCAATTAGACACCATTAACCATTGTGTTAAACTGAGTAAGATTTCTTACTAAGTTTACCTCCACCACAAATAGCATCTATTAACTGTATGGTATCATTGAATTATTTAAGATGATATAGTTAACAATCTTTCAACCCAGTCTGTCATTTTATGTTTTATGTCTGTTTCAATCTTGTTTCTTGTCTTTGTTTTTTACATACTAGATTGTTAACTATATGGGCTTATACATTTCAATGATGGCTTTTATTGTGATAATAAAAATCTGAGTGCTGTCAGCATAATATCCAGCTGCTAAAATAACTCTAATGAAGCCTCGTTTGGCCATCACTACAGTAAACAGTTTATTGCAGACTTCCCGTAGCTACTGAAGGTTGTTGCCAGCTAAGTTATTGTCTATCCCGAACAAGTCCTCTTTTGCCACTGTCCATTTTAAAAGCTAATTAGCCATTCGTGAATTTCATTGGCACATTATCTATGAATATAGGTGACGATAACTGACTTGGTTTTTCAAGTGAAAAGAAAGGGAATTGTGCAGGCAGTGAAGCCTATCCTAAACAATGTCTAATATCACCAAAATGTTTTTATTTTAGGCTTCCTATTATGTAGCCACATAAGGTTATAGCCATCAAAGTTACGGCATAATGTGTTCTGAATGATACAGGAGTAGAACACGGGAGCAGTTGTTTCGTAGCCTGCATCCCTAATCACTACGCTATTTAACAAGGAATAGTGAGTCAGTCAAGGACTCACTCACTCAGTAAGAGCTCTTCTAGGCCAGCTCCTGTTTGGCAAAAAATCCAAAGCAAAGATTTTCTATAATTCATCCTCACTGCCAGGTGTGATGGAAATTTCATCGCTAAGGAACAAAGGACAGATACCCTTAATGGTTCAGGCAGTTGAGCAGATGGTCAGAGAACCTAATGATTTTCTGAAATAATACAGATGCATGTCACAACCAAAGACCAGAGGTACATACCATGTAATAGACAAGCAAACATGTCTCCAAAATACGTTAAGAAATTGCCACAACACAGGCAAAGCAGAGAGGTTTTCTAGGATTTCTCTGTAATTTTCTTCATACATTTTGTCTGGACTTTACCATCTTTCCATGTCTTTATAGAGAAGCATTTCCATAGAATGATGCTGTCACAACCATGCTTCATGATGGGATGGTGTTCTCAGAATGATAGTGGTGTAAGGTTTGTGCCAAATTGCACCTAGTGTGAAAGTATTTTTGGCCGCATCAGACCCTATAACTTTCTTGTACTTGGGCTCAGACTTCCACCCATGATAATCTTTTGGGCATTCTCCCATGAATACAACTTTTGTGAAACACCCCAGCTATTTTTGTAGCCACAGTTTCTACCAGCTCAGCCATGGAAGACTGTAACTCATTAAAGTTACCATAGGCCTCTAAGTAGCTTTACTGACTAGTACAGATGGATGGACTCTTCTAGACAGAGTCACTGTGCTTTATTCTCTAATTTATTAACGATGAACTTTACTATGCCCAGGGGATAATCAATGCCAATTTTATTTTATCCCACCCCTGACTTACAGTATTCACCCCTTGAGGAACTGTATTCACGATTTGCTTTGAATGTCTCATTATCTTTATGATTTAGGTTTTGTTAGGAATTGTACTAACCAAAAGTAGGATCTCCCAGACACAGGTGTATTTGCCCTGAAAGCGTGTGAAACACATTGATTGCATCCAGATTGACATTCAATTACAAGACTTGTAAAGACTTTGGTTGCACCACAGCTCATTCAGGTGTGTCATAGCATGGGAGGTGATTATTTTAGCTATTAGTTATATCCTTTTTCTATTATTTAGCAAGTAGATTTAAAAAATAAA
Source organism: Esox niger (assembly GCA_016801105.1). Classification (NCBI taxonomy): domain Eukaryota; kingdom Metazoa; phylum Chordata; class Actinopteri; order Esociformes; family Esocidae; genus Esox; species Esox niger. The sequence continues at coordinate 11,297 of JACXGJ010001998.1, forward strand.
TAATTTGTGGACATTTATTCTTCACTGACATTGTAATTTTTTGTGTGTTTTTGTGTCAGTGATATAAACTCTTAATTAAATAGTTTTTTTTTATTTAATGTTGTAACATTAATAATAATTCCAATAATAATTCCACAATTAAATGGAAAAGTCCAAGAGTGTATAAACTTTGGAAAGCCACTGTACTACATTCATGTGATTATTGTTCATGAAGCCTCCACAGTCCAAAAACACAGTTGAATGAATCATAAAATGTTCTATGTAGATGCAGTTTCCTAATGTTGATGAGACATTCTTTGTGGGGACTGTGGACATTTAGATTTTTTTAGGATTACCAACCAGATGCCTATTTCATCACATTTTTAATCTTTCGGACACACATTTGATCATCTCATTCGTTGACTGAATTCTCATTGGTTGTCTGTGAACTGAAATGGTCTATAAAAACTTGTTTTAGCCATTTAGTTATAATGCAGCCTCAATCAGGGGTTCAGTACTAACCTTTTCCCATTTTGCATCTTCACATGAACAGGTAAGAGTTTCAAAAGATACTCTACTATAAAGTTGGCATGTGTGTCCACAACAGAGCTGAAAATGCTGTCTTCTGTATTTCAAGGAATTGACTGATGACCATGAAACTACTAGTCCTAGTGACGTGTCTGATAGGACTGTGTTACTCCATTCCAGTAAGTTCTCTAGAATAACAAAATAAATTGTGCTATTTACACATCAGTAGTTCAAGAGCTTCTATACAGCTCCAGAAAAAAATCATATACCTCTTTCCTTTCCAGAAAAGTTGAAAAGGAATGTTTTGAGTGAGGAACAGATGCGTTCAATTTGTAGTGGTCTCTTTATTTTAACCCTTCTGTTCCTCACTAAAAACTTTCCTTTCCAACTTTTTTGTAAAGAAAAAGGTGCAGTGGTCTCTTATTTTCTTCCGGAGCTGTATATTATGCAGATAATCTTTGTATTGAAATATTAAAATCTCTAAACTATCTGGCAATCCTGGGCTGACAGTTCACAATTTAAATGTGCATGAATTTCTAATGTAATCATATTTATTCTGGGATATGTTTTGTGGATGCAGGTGTCTAAGGAACATGATAGAGTGGAGCGCTCTTCGAGTTACGAGGTCTGTATAGCCTATTACTGGCTATTATTTAGTCATGTGCTTGCACCATTAGATCTCTATGTTTCAGTCCCCTACTTTCCAGTAACTTTAATTCCTTCTTTTACAGAGGTACAGAGGTTTTGGAGGTTACCAACCCTTTCCTCAGTACCTACAGTATTTCCCCGCTCCTCCCCAGAGTGGCTCCAACCTGATGGCCCTGCTGCCCTTACTATTGGCCCGACGTGCTGCTCTTCGTGCACCTGTGCCCGCACCGGTTCCTGCCCTACCAGCCCTACCAGCCCTACCTCCCTTACCGGCTCTACCTCCCCTACCTGCCATACCTCCTTTTCCTGCCATACCACCCTTGCCTGCCCTACCACCCCTACCAGCACTGCCCGCCCTACCTGCCCCACCAGCCCTACCAGCCCTACCACCCCTACCAGCCTTACCTCCTCTACCCGCCCCACCTGCCATTCCTCCCCTACCCGCCCTACCTGCCATACCTCCCCTACCCGCCCTACCTGCCATACCTCCCCTACCTGCCCTACCTGCCATACCTCCCCTACCTGCCATACCTCCCCTACCTGCCCTACCTGCCATACCTCCCTTTCCAGCCCTACCCGCCCTACCCGCCCCACCTGCCATACCACCCTTACCTGCCCTACCTGCCCTGCCTGCCCTACCTGCCATACCTCCCCTACCCGCCCCACCTGCCATCCCTCCCCTACCTGCCTTACCCGCCTTACCTGCAATTCCTCCCCTACCCGCCTTACCTGCTATTCCTCCCCTACCCGCCTTACCTGCCCTTCCCGGCGCACCTGCTGCACCTGCTGCACCTGCCGGGCCTGCCGCACCAGCTGCACCAGCCCTACCTTTCCTACCATTCCTAAATTCCATATTTGGAAGAAAGTAAAAAAAAAAGATGACCCTTGCTAGAAGACAGTAGAGAAAATGACCACCCATGTTTTTACCTTGTCTACTTCAGAGTTAATATAAATAAATATATCAAATTAAGATCTCCCTTCATGTGTACATTTTTTTAATTAGTGAGCAGTACTGCTCCTGTTATTTTTGTGCTTTATTAAACCAATACTAATGTTGCGAAGTACAGATAAGTTAGTGGGAGTGTTAATCAAATTGCAGGAAGAAGGACATGAACCCATAGCAACTCCAGTGGCTGTACTCAACCAAAATAAACCAAACTAATACTTTTTGTCTTTCTGCTGTGTGCTTCTGTTGTGTACAGAATATAGGGAATAATTATATTATATTTGTTTTCATAACATGACACCTCTATAACATAAGTTCGAGGTTCCACTATGTTAGACTCCAGTGATGTGTATTTTAATACATATTCTCATCAACAAAAACAGGAATGTTTCAGGTAGATTACAGCCCTTTGCATAGCATCATGTATTAATGTAATGGCTGCTTACATCATGGCCTTGGGTGGCCATGGTGTTACAAGACAAGAGGTATTTCAATAAATGTTTGTGTTATAGATATCCCTCATGGATGAGATTAAATAACACATATTATCTGATGATTAATAATTGTTTAGTAAGTTAACATTTCTTACATGTGGTAAAAATATTTGGAATTGGAATTATGCCACATCCTTCAGTTCCAACCCAACACACCCTTCTCCTGTTGATTTATAAGTACAGTAGTAAGCTCATGTATGTGTATCTATCTATCTATCTATTTATATATATATATATATATATATATATATATATATATATATATATATATATATATATATATATATATATATAAAACACACTATACGGCCAAAAATATGTAGACACCCTACTAATTATTGAGTTCAGGTGTTTCAGCTACACCCATTGCTCGTAGGTGCTCGCATAGACAAACATTGGTAGCACTTTCATAAGATGCCACTTTAGCCACAAATATGTTCATGAAATTCCTGCTCTACTTGATCTACGCTAGACAACAACCCTAGTCAACTGGCCCTAGTCAAAACAGCGAAGTGGAAGCATCTAGTAGCAACAGCAGCCCAGGCACCAAGTAGCAGGCCATGCAAACTCAGAGAATGGGTCTTGTTGTAGGCATTGGTTGAACTAATGTGTGTCTTTTACACGTGCATAGGGCTGTAGAGAAGTACTGGTTTAGTGTTGAGCTAATTAGAAAGGTACCAAATCTGTATTTAGCCAAGTAGGAAGAATGCAAGATATGTTCTTGGTGTCGTTATTAAGAGAGAGACAAGACATGGGTGGACAATTGAATTCAATAGGTATTTGCAAAATCCAGGTGGGCAACTTGCATTTGGGTAAAACCTTTGGTGGAGAGAAACTTATAAGAGGAACAAACCTAACTGGTTGAGACCAGATTAACATGTATTGATGAAATGACCGTTCTTCTGTGAGATGTTTTAACTCTTTCTTGCCTATATATAACTCTATATAGAACATACAGACTCTCACTGACCTGGTTTTAGTGTCTTTCTGTCTCCATTTGCAAATAATACATAAACTGTAATTGTGTTTAAGAGCATTTTGATCTCTGTCTTACCTTCCTTAGTAAGCTCTAATCGGTGTATTTCCATCACAGGTTACTCCAAAACCTTATGAAAATCCTTCCTAGAAGAGTGGCGGCTGTTAAAGCTGCAAAGACAGAGGCATGCAGTGTGTAAAATTGCTTATCATCTGTTGCGTCACTCACCACAGAGTTCCAAAACTGCCTCTGGAAGCTACATCATCACAAGTGAAAGAAATGGGTTTCAAGAAATGGGTTTCTATTGCCTAGCAGCTGTTTGCAAGCCTCACATTAACATGCGCAATGCCAAGCATCAGCATGAGTGCTGTTAAGCATGCCACCATTGGATTCTGGAGTAGTGGAAACATCTTCTCTGGAGTAATGAATCATGCTTCTCTATCTGGCAGTCTAATGGACGAACCTACCTAGAAGGACAGCATCCCAGAGTTGCCTGTTTACTGTTAATATTGAGACTGATGTTTTGCAGGTACCATTTAATGAAGCTGTCTGTAGAGGACCTGAGGCATCTGTTTCTCAAACTAGACACTAATGTATTCATCCTCTTGCTGAATTGTGCACCAGTGCCTCCCACTGGTCCTTCTATTCGGGTTAGAGACAGTTTACGCTGTTGTGTGAAGAGAGTGTTACACAGTGTTGTACAAGATCATCAGTTTCCTGGCAATTTCTCATGGGGAATAGCCTTCATATCTCAGAACCAAATGGACAGAAGAAAGTTCTTTGTTTCTGGGAAATTTGAGCATGTAATTGAACCCACCAACACTGATGTTTAAGATACTGAACTAGTCTAAATAAGGCCAGTTTTATGACTTCTATAATCAGCCCAACAGTTTTCAACAGTGCTAACATAATTGCAAACAGGCTTTCTTATAAACAATTATCCTTTTAAAATTATAAACTTGCCACTGGAACACAGGAGTGATGGTTCTCTGTGATGGGACTGATGGGATTTTGTACACCGATGTACAGTGGGGAGAACAAGTATTTGATACACTGCTGATTTTGCAGGTTTTCCTACTTACAAAGCAAGTTGAGGTCTGCAATTGTTTATCATAAGTACAATCAAACTGTGAGAAACGGAATCTAAAACAAAAATCCAGAAAATCACTTTGTATGATTTTTAAATAATTAATGTGCATTTTATTGCTTGACATAAGTATTTGATACATCAGAAAAGCAGAACTTAATATTTGGTACAGAAACCTTTCTTTGCAATTACAGAGATCATATGTGTCCTGTAGTTCTTGACCAGGTTTGCACACACTGCAGCAGGGATTTTGGCCCACTCCTCCATACGGACCTTCTCCAGATCCTTCAGGTTTCGGGGCTGTCGCTGGGCAATAAGGACTTTCAGCACCCTCCAAAGTTTTTCTATTGGGTTCAGGTCTGGAGACGGACTAGGCTACTCCAGGACCTTGAGATGCTTCTTACAAAACCACTCCTTAGTTGCCCTGGCTGTGTGTTTCGGGTCTTTGTCATGCTGGAATACCCAGCCACGACCCATCTTCAATGCTCTTACTGAAGGAAGGAGGTTGTTGGCCAAGATCTTGCGATACATGGCCCCATCCATCCTCCCCTCAATATGGTGCAGTCGTCCTGTCCCCTTTGCAGAAAAGCATCCCCAAGGAATGATGTTTCCACCTCCATTCTTCACGGTTGGGATGGTGTTCTTGGGGTTGTACTCATCTGTCTTCTTCCTCCAAACATGTCAAGTAGAGTTTATACCAAAAAGCTATATTTTTGTCTCATCAGACCACATGACCTTCTCCCATTCCTCCTATCCCATTCCTCCGCTGGGACCTTGCGTGCGCTGCAGGATTTTAATCCATGACTGCATAGTGTGTTACTAATGGATTTCTTTGAGACGATGGTCCCAGCTCTCATCAGGTCATTGACCAGGTCCTGCTGTGTAGTTCTGGGCTGATCCCTCACCTTCCTCATGATCATTGATGCCCCACAAAGTGAGATCTTGCATGGAGCCCCAGACCGAGGGAGGTTGACCATCATCTTGAACTTCTTCCATTTTCTAATAATTGCGCCAACAGTTGTTGCCTTCTCACCAAGCTGCTTGCCTATTGTCATGTTGCCCATCCCAGCCTTGTGCAGGTCTACAATTGTATCCCTGATGTCCTTACACAGCTCTCAGGTCTTGGCCATTGTGGAGAGGTTGGAGTCTGTTTGATTGAGTGTTTGGACGGGTGTCTTTTATACAGGTAACGAGTTCAAACAGTTGCAGTTAATACAGATAATGAGTGGAGAACGGGGGTTCCTTCAAGAAAAACTAACAGGTCTGTGAGAGATGGAATTCTTACTGGTTGGTAGGTGATCAAATACTTATGTCGTGCAATAAAATGCAAATTAGTTATAAAAAAATCATACAATGTGATTTTCTGGATTTTTGTTTTAGATTATGTCTCTCACAATTGAAGTGTACCTATGGTAAAAATTGCAGACCTCTACATGCTTTGTACGTAGGAGAACCTGCAAAATCAGCAGTGTATCAAATAATTGTTCTCTCCACTGTAGATATTCCAATTTAAAGTCATTTACAGCGACAATAGTCATTTCTAACATCTACACAGTATACAAAAATGGAATGGTAGATCTGTAATGAAACAGTTTTACTGTATGGTTGTGCAAATCAAATCAACGATTAATAACATATTACAAATGAAATATTCTAGTAAATGTTCACTGTTTTATCAAGAACAAAATCTGCCCTGTTTTTTTAAGTAATTTTTAACCATTCCTGTAGTATGGCATTGGAAACGGAAATGCAAACATTTTATAAATCATGGAGTCAACATATAGGAGAGAACACACCAAAGAATCAAACAATTACCAGTAAATGTCCAAGGGGGTGAAAACCACTGTAGTAGATTTATGTGATTATTGTTCATGTAGACTTCAAAATCCCCACAAAAAACAGTTCAATGAATCATCAGTTTTTCAGGTTAGAAACAGTTTCTTAATGCTGATGAGAATATATTTTTTGGACTGTGAATATTTAGATCTTTTTAGGGATACCCACTAGATGCCTACTTCATCACATGTTTTCTCTTTCGGACATCCATTTGATCAGCGCATTTTTTGACTGAAAATCTCATCATTGCTTGTGAAATTATGTAGAAAAAATTGCAAACACATCACACATTATATTTATATGTATATTTTATACATTTAGTGGATGCTGTTGACAAGATCGTTTTACAATGGGGGAATACTTTGTTTCACCTACAAAAAATGTGTCCGTAAAAAGATCCAAACGTCACTGGTCTTGCTCACACAGTTGTCCGTTTTTTTCAGGTGCGCTGATTTAAACCCTACAGTCTGTTCTCCTGGTTTGGAGTCTCAATGTGGTCAGCGGTGTCTAGCCCGGTTCTAGTTTACCTTTTCCGAGACATTGTGCTGTCCTGTCATTCGTTGGGTGGCCCATAGTCAATCAGTTCTTCATTCCTATGCAATATTTCAGAAAGAAATATTTGAGTTGTGTGTTATCACAAATAATTTACAACAAACTATCAAATAAATACTGTAAAATATTGTATATTGATTTCTCCAGTATGACCGGTTAAAGAGATACTGTTAAAGGGTTATTTTACACTATGCAAATAATGGTGCTAATAAACAGTTCTATTGTTTGCAGGTATTAAAGGAAATATATATAAGGTGTATCTGACTAGAAAAGTCAGATTAACCTTATATCTATACTTATATCTATTTAAACTATAACATTAACATTAGTGCCTTATTTAAAAGCTTTATCAATATGTGAATGTTCATTGGAGAGTAAGTTCCAGATAAGTAAAAACTGGTCTTTTAAATCTCTATATCCCACAATCTAAAAATTGCCAAAATACAATGAGAAGATCATTTGCTAAAAGTATAAAACTTAATGAACAAATAAAGATATTACCAGTTAATTACTAACACCCAAGTAACAATAGAAATTACAGTGTTATTTTTAACTGAAAGTACAAATCCCCACTGCTCTCTGATTTCCCCATGTCCCAGAGAAAGGCTCCTGTCTGGTGCAGTCATAAATTTGGGATTGCCCCTCTCCACTGTTCCAAGTTATTACATGTGATAAACTTGAGTTCTATTAAGCCTTACTGATACTACTGCTTCCATTTGTGATGGTGTCAGCCATTTTGGTGTGCCCACTGCTGCCTGTATAGTACTCACCAATGACTCAATGGGCCAGCCTTGGATTCTTTCTGTTGTACATGGAATAGTTTGTCACCCACCTTTACTTGGGTTTGGTGTTGCAGGAAAATTCACTCTCCAATACTCTTACTCACAGCCCAAGTCAGTCTCATAGGCCTGCAGCTGGTTTGGCCTTGGAATGATCTGGGCAACATGTGTGAGATACCCCTTCATTGGACAAGGTCAGCACATGGCATTAACTTTTTTGCTCATCAGCCACTGTGGCTAGTGGTTTTTCAACGTTAGTAGCCACTCAGCATTTTCACTAGCCACAATTTTGTTGTTGGGAAATTATGTTCTATTTTATTAAAATTAACTATGGTGTCCTTTAGGGTTTTTACTTTAATATTGCTTGTTCCAACCACAACAGATTTCCTTCACCTTTTCACTGCCATATGTCCCACATTCAGCACAGCACATGCTTTTCTTGGCTGGATCATACATCAGCCATTTCTGAACTTCCACACCTCCACTTTTTGTTGAATTTTCTTTTCTTTTTATTCATCTCCTCTTCATTTTGGTTTCATCAAGGTGTATCAGTATTGCACTTTGTGGGATGCAGAAATGGAATCTTGCACAACACAGAGTGAAAATCTTAACAAGAGAGTTTTATGGAAGCTAACAGAAATTTTACTTTTGAATTCACAATTAACTTAAACCCCAATTTTGTATCTGTCTTTTGTAAATTCAGCAAGTTTACCACTGCCCATTTTTTACTTTGAGGAGACAAAATATTTTTTAGGATGCTCCTTTTTCTTAGTGGTAACAAGTGGTTACTTTTAGTGGTTATCTGTATTTGAAACCAAAACTGTCTGACCCAGGCTGGATCAGTGAGGAAAATAAATAAATAAACCTGTTTTACTGAAAGAATTTAATAACTGCTAAGTCAATCACATTACCATGCTTTATACGTCACCCTATGACCCAAATAGAATCCTCAAAAATGCTTCAGTTTATTATAGAACTGCTACTCAACCTAGTGACATTTCTACCTAACCCAACAGCATTGGTGAGGATGTTGAGTTGAAGTTGATGTAACATTACAGTAATGGTAAGATGATCACCATGCTGAGGTAATTCTATGTTTATGATATGCTTTTAGAGAGTTTGAATAGTAACTGTGTTGGTTAAAATCAGTTACAAGTTTTGACTATCCAACCATGAATGTTACGTAACAAACCACATACAAATCACCATGTTCTACTGCTTTTTACAACTGTGTGGCCCATTTTAATGACGCAATTTTCTTGTTCAAACTATTTTGTCTCTTTCGGTGTAACAGAAAACCAGCTGAACAATCTTCTATTCCCCCAGTCTGGTGCATTGGTGTGACGTTGAGGTGACGGACTGCTCCATCATCTCCCGCTTTTCCCGGTTTCCCACTGCTCACAAACTCACCCCGGGCTCCTTAATCATCATGTCTCTAATTGTGACCCACACCAGGTCCCAATTAAGTAATCAGTATGTGTTTAAATGTTTCTCCTCTGCTCCCCTTTTTTTGTCGGTCGTTGTTGCTTGTCTGTATACACGTTGGTAATTGGGTATTTTCGGTCTATTTTCATGTGTGCTGTACGTTTTTGCTTTACTAAACACACAGTGGAACATGTTCTGCCTGTGCCTGGTTCTCTCCGCTCAACCACTGTATAATGTGACAATTGTTGCCATTTATCTGGATTAGTAGTGAGCAGGACAAAGAATGTTAACAACCTAACATGTAGTTTTTCAATTAGCTCTTAGTCTTGAAAATGTTGTTCACTTTCTTGTGTACGTGGTGTATGAGGGCAGGTCTGGGTGTCTATCACCGATTGCATTGTATTCATTTGGGACTTAATAACACAGAATTTTATGGTAAGTATAGGAAAATAAATAACATTTTCACTAAATCTCTATCATGGTAATAGTGAAGTACAGCGGAACTGTTTTATAATAATAATAATAATGCATTATACTTATATATAATGCAGTACAGTATAGTGATTTTCAAGGCCCCAAATACTCTTTATAAACCAAAACTAAGTGTACTATGTCCATAAAATTAAAGGTTGTAAAAATTCATGAACTTGGAATCAAATTTCTATGTAACATTGTGGTGAAGTTTTTGGAATATAATTGCGTTTTTCAAAGTTTGGAATTTTGAAGATTGTAGTTGTGATTTCTGGATCCAATCAAAAGTTGTAAAAGTTATGCAGACTACTATATAGAATATTTGAATTTGGAATGAAGTATCTACAGTGGATGTGAATTCTCCACACCCCTGTTAAAATGACTGGTTTTTGTGATGAGACAAGAATGAGACAAAGAGAAGTCATGTAAGAACTTTATTTTACTTTTAATGTGACCTATAATGTGAACAAATCAATTGAAAAACGAACTGAAAACTTTGAGGGGGAAAAAAGAATAAAAAATTACAATAATCTGGTAGCAAAAGTGTGCACACCCTCTTATCATTGGGGAGGTCTTCCTCTGGCCCCAAATGGGCATGTTCTGCTCTCCGCAAATGCCAATTATATCGATGACTGCTTTGAGTCCAAAATAATTGCACTTTAGTACTTGTAGGTATGAGCAGTCTAACTAGGAATACATTTCCTGGCTCTTTCCAAAGGCAACAAGAAATTCAGCTGTGCACGTTGTTGCACACTAATGTTAACTTGGTGTTGCTTTGTCTCAAAATTGTTTTCTTGGCATTTCTCCAGTCATAAGTGCCTCATGTCTCCTGATGTAAAATACTATCAGTGCATTTGCTGTAATGCAGAATGGGGTAAATGCAAAAATGTATGTTAGTTGCTTCCCACAGATGGACTTAGATGGAGGCTTGAATCTAGACTAATGCTTTTAGTTTAACAGAGTCGGAGGCCCTTTTGAGTTTACTAGCATTGTAAATCAGTCACTTGTAGTGCAAACGGTAGATACTCCCAGGGAACATCACCTTGCAAAGCAGGTGGATCGTGGCACATAGGTGTAGCTGGCACATTGCTTTTGCTAACAGCACTAATGTTAGCAGACTTTATGCCCGTGGTCATGCTGCTCTAGGCAGAATCATCACCGCTTAGGATATTTTGTTTTCTATTATCAAATGCCTGAAACATTTTGAATAGTTTTCGCTTGCTAATTTCTGGGCTATTTATTTGCAGACAATACTGGTAGCTAAATCCAACCTTCTCAACATCAGTATTGATTATGCACCAAAAATGTTGATCATGTAGTGAAAAATAGCCACTAGCCAGTAACGTTAACACCAATTATTGGCCTTTAAATGTCAAACAGCTTGAGTGTTCGTTGGTGTAGGCTAATTTTATTGAGTGGACCCAGTGAAAAAAATGAATCTCAAGCACATTATTCAAAAAAAAGAATCTAAAGACAGGATCTGCAGTCAATCAAATCAAATTTTGGTTCAGCAGAATGAACGTTTTGAGTGAGGAACAGAAAGGTTAAAATTGAGATACCTCTGTAAATTGAACTCCCTGTTCCTCACTCAAAACTTTCCTTTTCAACTTTTTTGGAAAGGAAAGAAATTGGTGCAGTGTTAATTAACTGTTTATGTAAAAAATACAAAAATAAAATAAAACATATGTTCTTTTGTACAGGATTACAGCTGCTGGCACCACAAGTCATACCCAAATAGTGTTGTTGACTAATGCAATACATGAACATCCTGTACTAATATTTGTGGCCAAAGCTTAAATAGCCTAATGTGTACCAAGAAAACATTCCCCACATCATTACACCATGACATGAAACAAGGCAAGACTGATTAATATGTTTGACAATAAATTCTGAGCCTTCCATCGGCATGTTGCAGCAGAAACATTTGTCAAAACCCAATTTTTTTGTCTTTAATCATCCCGTTCTGGCAATCACGTGCCTGCTGTAAATTGATCCACCTGTTAGCTGACATGACTGGAATCTGATGTGACATTCTGCTGCCAGATCATACTGTCATTTGTCTTTTGAAACTTCTACACACAATAAATAGCAAATACTAGCCACTATATCAAGGATGATATCATTAATGTTTCCTGGCGTTTAGACTAGTGTATCACACAATGTCCAACAGATCCAAATAAACAATGAGATCAACAGGTGTTCACAGAAAAGTTGATTTCGTTTTAGCCATCAGTGCTAGTTACTGGCACTGGGAAGTTAACTATCAAGCTAAACAGTTAGCAAATTCATATAAAAACCTAAATAAACTGTTTATGCTGTGCAGGTTTAGCATAACATGAATAATTAATGTAACTGTCTGTAACTGTCTAATTGCTAGCACAAATACTGTTACTTAAATATAGTACCAGTCAAAAGTTTGGATGGGTAGGTGTGGCCATACTTTTTTCTGATAGTGTATTTATTTTCCTTGTTTGCAATTCTCATGCTTGTCATACTTATTTGCCTGCTGTTACAAACATGGGAAATGTAGTAGGATGACACTGACCTAGGGGAGGGGGGAATTTTGTCCTGCTCAGTGTTGATACCAGATTAGTGGAGTGGGTGATCCCTACCCTAAAAATTCTGAAATAAATTCTGAAATAAATACATTTTCACAGACACAAATGAAGCCTAGTCTAGGATTATAAAATCAAGTTCAAGAGAAAAGTCCTAGTCAAGGTATAATTCATGTCTGCGAAACTCCCACATACTGTTTGTATTTAAGATCAGATGAATTTGTTTGCATTGCTGGACAAATATTTAAAAAATACTATTTCAAGGAACACAGACTATAGCATTTATAGCAGTTTATCTATCAAATGAAAATATGTAAAATCTTCACAGATCCTTGCATTAATATGTTAATTGTTGCATTAATATGTTAATTCATCACAGATCATTGCACAGACCAATGCATTACATGGCATTTTAGGTTTGTTTTGATCATATCTTGATGAAGTAGAAGGTAAAATAGGTAACATTATAGACCAATCAGATCAAAGGATTCACACATGATTTGTCTAAAAATGTCATGTCCTGGCTATGAGGATGCCCCTAGGCCACTCAGCATAGTTACTTTTTGTTTTCCCCAGTTAGAGGCAGCTGTACAATGTTGCATCTGATTGGGGACTCTACATTAGTTGAGTCTGTCCACACCACTGTGTGGATAATTGTTTGTCTTTGTATATGTAGTTTTTGAAAGCCCAGCTTCTATGGCTGGGGAAGAGTGGGATGTGATGCCTTCTTTGCAGCCAGCTTTGTGTCTTGGTGTTTAAGGAACTGAAAAATGTGAAACTATGTTTATTTACTATCAGTGTTTATCTACATTATTTAATATAGACATTCATAAATGTGCAACGTTTCTGTCCTACCCTACACCCGGACCGAGGGTTGTGCCTTAATCACCCTATTTTGACACACAATTAGATCACTGGCATATGAAATGGTCCGAGTAAGGTTTGGAACATGTCCCTACATGTTAAGCAGGGCTAATCATCAGGACTAGTCTTGTGATCTTTCCTTCGGTAAGATATCCAACCTCCACAGCTTTAGTTTTGAGGCTATAAGCCATAAGCCATTATATTGGCAATCATATAATAATAGGAAATAGTTTGGTACAGGGCTGATATAGGCTTAAGTTATTTTGCACACATGTTTCACAATGCTCAAGCATTGGAGGTGACAGCTGAATACAAAAATCAGATGAAGACCAGGCACATCTACTTTGGGATCCATTTCTGATCCTCCATCGTATTCCATCTCATCTAAGTTTCCCTTTTCACGCGTAAGCTCCAAATATCTCTTCCCGGCCCCCCAGTGTGAGTTTTTTGCGCTTGGTTTCAGTATTAGCTCTTGAGTTCTAAAATGTGATTATGACATCACAGGATTGACCTGCTTCTCCATTTGCTGCAGTTTACCAGAACCAGGCTGTTTGCTAATTATTAGTATATTTTTTTATTTTGATCTGTCAATTAATAATTATATTTGTATATGACTAACAGCAGTAATGTAGGTAAAACATTTTAAAAACACTAAATAATACATTGAGTCTGCAGTGTTGAATTTACTTGAGCTAGTCATTAGCAAAAGTGTTTCTTTCAATGCATCCACTAATGTACTACTGTAGCGGCTAAAAGCACATTATTTTCAAAGCATGGCACTTATGTAAATTGTAATTTGCTGTTAAACAGTGCTTAGCCCGTGCAACACAGTAGCGGATATCATTTAGCCTATTCTTATGAAATATGCAGTGCAAATGTTTTTCAAAAAATATTTTTGGTTGGTGTTGGTAGGTTAGAGAAGTATTTAGCCAATGAATTGATGTTAGCTAGATTGGGTATAGCTAAGATTACCTTATGGTGTGTCAACTATTTATTTGGGCCCCGAGAATTTGCTGAACACATTCCGGACCTGGCTATGCATTCATGACTACGGATCTTCCGACCCAATGGTGAGTAGTGTATTATTGCATGAACTGTATACAGTAATGTGTTGGTTTGTGTTATGGTCTTGATATCGATGTATGTATAGCCAATTCAAATGATCAAGTGGCCTAGTGCAAACAGTTTTTTACATGACTGGCTTTACATAGTTTTCTTGGAATAAAAAAGTGTAAGAAAAAGAATTAACTGTATTGACAACACTGCACATTGGTATTCCACTGAAAAAAAACTGTTGATTTACAATTCCTCTAACAGGAATATAAATAATGCACAGATTAGAAATACAGTGCTGTGAAAGTCTTATGCCACTGAAAGTCTAACTAAATACATTTTACTATAGCAATTTATTTGGGTAGTAAGACACTAGAAGAAAAAACATGCATGGCAGTAACAAAAGACCACACAAAACAGAACAACAAGGAATACATTTGCACAATAGTGCTTAAGCATGGTACTCTCCAAAGCATGGTGTAACACATGGTTGTGTCACAAGGTACACACAGGTACTATGTTGACTTCCTCAGCTTGCTGCTCCGGGTCCCGGAAAGATAAACTTTGCAGTGCCTCCTGATTCAGCTGCCTTGGGCATCTTTCTGAGGCATTTCAGCTGGGAAATGTCATGCAGTGAGGCGCAGGTGGTTGTCACTAGGTTGGCCTCCTGTGTGTGGACAGTGAGGGATGTGATGCTCATCCAGCAGCTCTCTCATGATGTTCTCCCAATATTGTTGGTATGTGATAACCTCACTTATATGTGTGAGAGAGTTCAAGGTAATGAGTGAGAGAGTTACATTATGCTATTATATAGACACATCTGTACATCCAATTACGGTCTAGTCATACGGTCTACCCAAACAAAGACAGTAAAAAAGAAGCCGATTCACAAATCTGTTCAGATGACAAGTAAATGGAAATTACTGGGGGTGACGGTCCGTTCAATTAGGCCAACCGATCTTGCCATTATCTTTGGTTGATCCACATTAACGAAAATAGCAGCGCCAACATATGCTGGCTATTTTTGGATTACTAACTTCTATGGATTTTTTTAGCCCAAGGACATTTAACAGTCGTCAGCTCACCCGGAATATGGTAAGTTGTTGCAAACATCCTTTGTTTTTGTGTGAGGCCTGTTATGAGTTTTGATAAAAGTATTCATCTTTGTCAATGAACAAGTACAGTACTAAGAAATGCAGTAAGCGTCTTACCAGCAGTGCAAACAGAAGAGGGCAGGATCTTTGTAAGAATTATATACATTACAAGTTGGATGTATACATGTGCAATGCAGGCAAATGTAGTACATATGGCAATTCTAAATGTGCAATGAAGAGCAGGGTCTTATGATTTTGGAGCGTTTCGGACCATTTCTTATCTTAAGTGATGGGCCTTAAGGCCAGGTCAGCCCATTGTAATGGTTGCTAAATAACCACTGGTATAAACTTTAGCACATGCCGGTTGAAAAACATCCTGTGTTTCACACAAGGTTTGTAATCCACTAAAACAGTCGAGTCTACAGTAGCGCAACGACTGTAGACAGTTACATGTTCTGATTGGTCTAGAGTCTACTGTAGACTCTAGACCAATCCGATCGCGCAACTGTCTACAGTCGCTTACATCACTGAAAGAAAACCTCATTGGCACCTTCGCAAAATTCACATTAGCCCCGCATTTGGACCCGGATTTTACTCATATCTTGGATCGTAGGCAACTGATTGACTTGAGATTTAGTGGCAGTAATCTGTGGCACTTTGAGACCTTAACCAACGTTTTTGTTTGCTTCAAATTGGGCTAGTTTTTCTCTTGATCGGGTGATTTCGAAGGCCTACTTTTACGATCTTGTTGAGGTTACTGTCAGTGTCATGTATGCCCAGGAATATGGCGAGCCCAGTAATCCACGTAGTGAACCCAGATGCCCCTCCAAATCGTCAACAGGCCGTATTGGTGGCGACAAAAGAGGCCCGTTACTATTGAGAGAAAACAATGGTCTTTCTCAAACCTCCGCAGGAGCTGCGGAACCAGGATACTGCCATGACTCATGCAGAGAATCTCCTTCAAGCGGAGGGTATCCACAGCCTGTCGCCTCAGCTGTGCCTGGGAAAACTGGTGCTGCCATTCGGCCAGCATGAAAATTCATCATTTCACTGGCTTGTGGAAAACGATGTGGGCTACATGAAGTAGTAACTATATTATATTTAATACCATTGTAGGCAATGCATTTTTTTAGACCATTTTAATGGCTTAAAATAAATGTCAGTATACTTGACATGCACAGATCAGAGGAGAGAACCCAACATAGAGGAGAGAGAGTGAACCATGGAGTCAAAGACTACCTGAAGGAATATGCAGAGTTTCCCTCAAGTTTCCCCACCCAAAAGGGACAGGCCAGAGCAATTTATTGAGGAGCAGAAGGAGCTTATAAAAAAGCATACAGTTCTATGAGGAGGTGGTTGCACACACGACTGATCCACATCTCAAGTGTGCAGATGAAGAGGTTCAGGAAATATATTATTGACAAGGAGCAAGTAAGTCTTACCAAATGGGAAGAGAAGAATAATATATATTTTTTTCAAATTAGGGATATTTTAATCACTAAATGTGTTTGTTTGCTTTTGATAATTAAAACTGAGTTACTATACACTTGTCGTCCATCAACCACCGGCAAGCACCTCCAAATGTGATCCTTCATCATGGTCAGGAGATGACACTGAACTGTTTCGCTGCAAGCCAGTCTGTGGAAGGTAAGTGAGATACAGAGTGAACAGACATCAAACCGTAAAAAATAAAACATAATACAAAACAAATATGTTTGGAAAATTCTTAGACTGGGTCAAGTCCCAAGAGACCCCATCTATCAGTGAGTGTTGCCATCAGTCTCTGAATTCCCAGTCCCAGGGTTCCTGTCCTACAGACACATTCAACCAGTCTGAGCCTGCTGTCCGGCCCAAGAAGCCAGAGCCCTCTGTCCGGCCCAAGAAGCCAGAGCCCTCGGTCCGGCCCAAGAAGCCCGAGCCCGCTGTCCGGCTCACTGAGTCTCAGTCCACAACCCAGGGTCATGAGTGTCTGCCTTTTCCCATGGAATCGGTGGCATGCATGGGATCTCGTTATTTTATCTCAACTTAGCGAGGCTCATCAAGCTATGTTCCCTGCCATCCTCACCAGCAAGTGAGTATACTGACCATAATGTGTGCTTTGGACAAACTTGCCCCTCGAATCCAACTGAACATATTCATTGTGACTCTACTTATAGGCGTGGTGAGGACAGGAATGTTGTGTGCCTTCTGAGGGACCGGACCGAAGGGAACACCATTGTCAAGGTGTGGCGGCAGATACAGGAGAATCACGTTGAGGAGTACCTTCAGCATAAGGACCTGTACACCACACTCCTAATATCTGTTGTGGAACCTGGAGGGATCATCTCTGCACTACGGCAAACATTCCAGGCTCCACTTCCTCCAAGAGAGCCCCCCTCCACGCGGCTCCTGCACCACGCCTTCCTGCTGGCCGAGGCAGGATTACCGGAGCCAGATCCTCTCCACTTTTGGCACTGTGCTGAAAATGGATTCCACCCAGAAAGTAAATCATGTAAAATATCTTGCAGTATTGTTTTGTTTTGATTCAGTTTTAAACTGAACACATTTTCACATTGTTGTAAAATGACTAAGGAAAATCACATATCAATAAAATCTATCACATTATGCACACCTGACATGTTTCAGGTGGTGAAGAAGCTTTCTGGGGTGGGTGGGGGCTCAGCTGAGTGGTTGGTTCACGAGCATCGAAACCAGAAAGTTTAATTTGTGCTGACCTGTGAGGAATCCACTGAGAAGCTGAAACCGATGTGTTTTGGGGTTATGGAAAGGTTCCGGCTGGCCAATCAACCTGTCCCCAAAATCCTGTAAGTGGACTGTGGGTGTGGCCGGGCACAGGGCCCAACAGAGGTGGGGATTTTGTTCCAGCCTTGGGATGGACAATGGGATGGTTGTTCATCTTGAGATCTTTCACTGGACGCACTGTTTTGATGCAACCGTATGCACAGAGTCTCCAGAGGAGGAATGAGAGGTCATGTGGTCTGAAGAAACAAAAAGAGCTTTTTGGTCTAAACTCTACTCGCCGTGTTTGGAGGAAGAAGAAGGATGAGTACAACCCCAAGATCACCATCCCAACCGTGAAGCATAGAGGTGGAAACATAATTATTTGGGGATGCTTTTCTGCAAAGGGGACAAGACGACTGCACTGTATTGAGGGGAGGATGGATGGGGTCATGTATCGCGAGATCTTCCCTCAGTAAGGGCATTGAAAATGGGTCTTCCAGCATGACCACGACCCAAAACACACAGCCAGGGCAACTAAGGAGTGGCTCCGTAAGAAGCATCTCAAGTCCTGGAGTGGCCTAGTCAGTCTCCAGACCTGAACCCAATAGAAAATCTTTGGAGGGTGGTGATAGTCCGTATTGCCCAGCAACAGCCCCGAAACCTGAAGGATCTGTAGAAGGTCTGTATGGAGGAGTGGGCCAAAATCCCTGCTGCAGTGAGTGCAAACCTGGTCAAGAACTACAGGAAACGAATGATCTCTGTAATTGCAAACAAAGGTTTCTGTACCAAATATTATTTTCTGCTTTTCTGATGTATCAAATACTTACGTCATGCAATAAAAAGCAAATAAATTATTTATAAATCATACAATGTGATTTTCTAGATTATTGTTTTAGGTTCTGTCTCAGCAGTGAATCAAATACTTGTTCTCCCCACTGTATATACATTGAGGGGCATGTTTACCTAGCAAAGCCAAGACAGTAACTCCCTTGCCAAATGGTCAATGTAAACATTCCGGTGGTTATCAGAGCGCAACGTACAGAGATAATGAGAACAGCAGAAACATTTCTGTTTTGATTATCTAGGCACATTCACTTACAATGAAACAAATTGTAATTGTTAATGCACATTTCCCACCATTGTCTGTTGATTGATTTACTTTTTTTGGTTTAGTATTCTATTTTGTAGAGCTTGTTTGAATTCATTTTTGCATTATTTTGAGAAATACAATTATGGTATAAATACATAGACAATTACATATTTTACCTTATTTAATATTTATTTAACTGTTAAAACTAGTTGACTGAAGTCTCATTGCTTATCCATTTACTGAAATGGTTTATAAAAAGTACATTTTTACAACACATTTAATGAGTTTAATTTAATCTGGAGTATATAATACATTTGTTAAAGGGGGGACACCATTTCGCCAGGCACTATATATTTTGATTGATAGAGGGACACATGTTTCGCCGGTGCTTGGCAGAAAATGGTGTGTCCCTCTTTAATGAATGAAGATACCAGCCACATTGAATTAAACCTATTACAAAGGATGGGGAGGGAGAGGATAATTAACTCTACGTCTTTGGTCAATTTAGGTACTATGTAATTTGATTGACAGGGGGACAGAGATTTTGCTTGTGCCTGACAGAAATGGCATCCCCCTCTTTAATGAATGAAGACGTTATCCATATGGAATTACACCCATTCGGTGTGCTGGTGAGGGAGAAGGTCAATATGTCTATATATTGGATCAATTTAGAAAACGCTGGGGGCCTGTGTAAAATGCAAATATGAAAAGAATGCAATGATGTGTAAATCCTTTATCCCTAGGTTTTATTAAAAAAAAGTACAAGATGTCACATGTTGATTCACATGGTTTAACTGAGAAATGTTACTGGTTTTGGAAATATACATGCCCATTTTGAAGTTGATGTCAACAGCATATTTTTTTTAAGTTGGGACGGGCATGTTGACCACTGTTATATCACCTTGTTAGAAATCAGCCATGTCGTATAGTGGTAGTAATAATAACTTGCGTACCCGGTTGTCAAGGGAGAGAGTAATTCAATTGTTTATTGCAGCATATTGATAGTGTATTAGCAGATGATGTTACCGACTCAACTCTCCTTGTCTCTCTACTCTCTCTCTGTAATGTAGGGTACAAGATGTTATATACTTTGAGGGTGTGTTTACCTAGCAAAGCCAAGACAGTAACCCCCATGCCAACTGTTCAATGTAAACATTCCTGTGGTTACCAGAGCGCAATATACAGGGAGAAACTAAACAGAGAGGTTTTCTGTTATTCTCATTATCTAGGCACATTCACTTCTAATGAAATGTACATTCATATTGTAGTTGTTAATGCTCAGATCCTACAACCTCTGATTTTAATACTTTCTTGCTTAATGTAGGATTTCTACTGATCAACAGTTCGGGGTCTTCTTTGTTGTATTTTTTATTTCATAAAGCACCAAGGTGACAGGTCTGGACTGCAGTAAGGACAGTTTAGCACCCTGAATCTTTTACTACAGAGCCATGCGGTTGTAATATGTGCAGAGTCATTGGTTTGGCATTGCCTAGACGAAATAAGACTTGATCTGGATGGCAGCATGTGTTTCTCCAAAACCTGTATATATTGGTTATCATTATATGTGACTTCACAAATGTACAAGTCACCCAAGCCATGTGCACTAATGCATCCCGTACCATCATGGATGCAGGCCTTTGAATTTTTCACTGATATAAATTTGGATGGTCCCTCTTCCTAGCCTGTAGGATTCGGCATCCTGGATTCACCCCCCAAAAAAGTGTATTCACTGATTTCCACTTTGCCTCAGCCCATCATAAATGAGCTTGGGCCCAGAAAAGATGGCGGTGTTTTTTTTTTTTTTGTATACGTTTTTTTTTTCTCCATAAAATATAAAATGCTAAACTTTCAACTTGCATTTGTCGATGCAGCGATGTACTGAGTTCACAGACAATAGTTTTCAAAAGTGTTCCGGAGCCCACGCAGAGATGTCCACTACACAATTGTGTCTATTCTGAATGCAGTGCTGTCTGAGGGCCCAAAGATTACGACCATTCAATACTCAATACTGGATTCTCTGAAACTTTTAATGCCATTATGTATCACGGATGATGAGATCCCCGAACACTCAGCTATTTTAAATCGAGAAACATTATTGTTTAATTGTTGCATTGTAAGTTTGATTCAAAATACATTTCAGGTATCACATTTTTTTGTATGTATATATAAAAAAAATGTTGTC
The DNA here is from genome assembly GCA_016801105.1 of Esox niger. Taxonomy (NCBI): domain Eukaryota; kingdom Metazoa; phylum Chordata; class Actinopteri; order Esociformes; family Esocidae; genus Esox; species Esox niger. The sequence goes on from JACXGJ010001998.1 coordinate 32,577, forward strand.
CAAATGTATTTCACTAACAAACATTGTCTCATTACAATATGTATTTTGTGTAGAACATACATTACCAAATGCATTTTTCACAATGATATGTATTTGAGCCTGGTTCCTCTCTAGGTTTCAGAGGGATTAACATCTGCCTCAAAACAGGTATATGTGCAGGCACTAGAACAAACATTTTGGATCGGCTTTTGATCTGAATGGACAGACATATTTGTCCTACTTATCAGCATAGAATAGTAGCTAAAGCACAACCGACGGAAAGCAAATAATCATTACATGCATGGCTTGCTGAGGCTATATACAGTGAGGGGACAAAAATATTTGATACCCTGCTGATTTTGTATGTTTGCACACTCTTAATTAAAGGGAGTAGTCCTAATCTCAGTTTGTTACCTGTGTAAGAGACACCTTTTCACAGAAGCAATCAATCAGATTCCAAACTCTCAACCATGGCCAATACCAAGGTACAAGATTGTAGACCTACACAAGATTGGAATTGGCTACAAGACCATCACCAAGCAGCTTGGTGAGAAGGTGACAACAGTTGGTGTGATTATTCGCAAATGGAAGAAACACAAAAGAACTCCCTCGGTCAGAGGCTCCATGCAAGATTTCACTTTGTGGAGTTGCAATGATTATGAGAATGGAGAGGAATCAGCCCACAGCTACACGGGATCATCTTTACAATGACCTCAAGGCAGCTGCAACCATAGTCACCAAGAAAACAATGGGTGACACACTACACCGTGAAGGACTGAAATCCTGCAGCACCTGCAATGTCCCCATGTTCAAGAAAGCACATGTTCAAGTTTGTCAATGAACATCTGAATGATTCAGAGGGGAACTGGGTGAAAGTGTTGTGATTAAATGAGACCAAAATCAAGATCTTTGGCATCAACTCAACTCGCCATATTTGGGGGAGGAGGAATGCTGCCTATGACCCCAGGAACACCATCCCCACCCATTTTTTGTTGTTGTTGTTATTCTGTTTCTCACTGTTCAAATAAACCTACCATTAAAAATACAGACTGATTTTGTCAGTCTGTAGGCCAATACAGGGTGCTGTGGAGAGGCCTCAACTCTAGAGAAAGAACAATAATCTCTCTCCCCATTCATGTTGCTTGATTATCTTCAAGACAGAAACCTTCATTGACAAAATAGACAAAAGACCTAGTGATAATTTTGAGCGTCTCTGTTAATTATGTTTGTTGATGAGGATGTTAGCAGTCTTTGTCACCAAACCATCAGCTAATGCTAGTTTCCACACCACAAAAATTACAAGATCCAGAAAAAACATCAGTTGTTTAGCAATAGTAAACTGGACAATGTTTTAGAAGTAAACTGGACAATGTTTACATGGCCATAAAACATGATAGGATGAATCCAATGACTACAGAATCTGGGCAAAGTTGAATACACATTACATAAAGAAATGTCAGTGTTGGAATGTGAAGTTTGGAATATTTGATCTGGTGATTAAATGTTTGATTGTCTAACTCGGAGGAGGCACTCCATTGGTTTCCTGCTGAGAACCATGCCCTCAGATTTAGAGGTGCTAAACCTCATCACAACCGCTTCGCACTCGGCTGCAAAACGGTCAAGTGCTGAAGGTCACAGACCGATGATGCCATCAGGAACACATCATCTGTAAAAAGCAGCAAAGAGATCCCCAGCCCACTGAACTTTGGATGTACAGGGATTTGATGGTCCTAAGAAGGGACCTCCCACAATATCTCCCGGAGGACCCGGTCATATGCCTTCTCCAGATCCACAAAGCACATGTAGACCGGATGGGCATATTCTCAGGCCCCCTCCAGGATCAACAGGATTCAACAGTGAAGAGCTGGTGGGTTGTTCCACGGCCAGGACAAAATCCACATTGTCACACTTCAATCTGAGGTTCAACTATCTGCCGAACCCTCCTTTCCAGCACCTTTGAGTAGACCTTGCCAGGGAGGCTGAGTGTGATACCCCTATAATTGTCAGACACCTTCTGGTCCCCCTTTTTGAACAGGGGAACCACCACCCCGGTCTGCCACTCATTATGCATTGCCCCCGACTCCCACGCAATGTTGAAGAGGCGTGTCATCCAAGACTCCATACATTTGGCCCTAATTAATTGTTTTCCATTGTTCCAATCAATAGAATGGGAAGTGAAGTTTTGGTCAACAGAATAAAGCTGCATGGCATGAGCTTGAAGACAGACAAATCTGATCATCTTTTTTATACTTAAGGATTCTGACGCTTTTGTTGACTATTATTTTGCTGACGTGAAAAGAATGAAACATTTGGTTTTGAAACAGCAGTCTTGGGTTATTGATGCATAGCAGGATGATGACCTGATGTTTTCCTATAAATAGATTTGCCCCTTGCCATTTTTAACCGCCCCTACAGTCACTTTATCCTGGCGCCGGGCCTGCCCTTATGTGTTTGTCTTTGTTGTTTTGATTGCTTCACAGACTCTAGGGAAGAATTCTAGACATTTTCAAAGCATTAGACATGAAACCTCTCAAACATGTTTAAGGCTCTGAAAAGGTAGGCCCCACTGGCGTAACTATCTGGGGTGCAAAAGGGGCGGTTTCACCCGTGTTCGCAGGGGGTGTGGGGTGCCGTGTTTGGCATCCTGAAATTATTTTGTATTTTAATTTGATATTGTGTGTATGCTGTTATCACAGTCGGACTTCAGCTAGTAGGTTAGTCTACTGCAGGATCAGCTTTGCATGCGTATATACCGCTTCTTTATTTTTCATCTGGGTGTGGACAGCTGTAAGGATAGCCGGGGATCATCACGCTACGCCACTCAAACATTTATCAAAGTTGGACAGTTTGATTATGTACATTTCTTATACAGTTAAAAGATAATTAATTAAATGATTAGAATCAACTTTCATCAGAAGAGCAAAATCACGCTCTGCCAGAACATTAGTTAATGTGTAACCTACCAGCATTATTGAGATGTTTAAAACATGAGTGGACATGAAACCTATCTAACCTAAGGTGTGTGCTCTACAAAGTTCAAACAAGATTGCGATAAAATTGGCCAGACAAGGTAAACAGTACTGATCTCTTATGAAACAGTGGTATTCTGGTGCAATACGAAACAATGTTCATTGACATACATAATGGAATATGCTTGTAAAGATTATTAACTGCTTAAACTTTTTAACATCCACACTAACAGTTATTTTTTAAGTAATTCGTTACCCTTTGTGTAGTATCACATGAGACATGATTATTTATACATGATGGCAATAGCAATTTAAACATTGGTAAATACTGCATGTTTTTTAAGTTGAACAAGAATGAACACATTAGATGCGGTCACAAAGTAATTAAACAATTACCAGTAAATTTTTTGTATCTCTATTACATTTATACTATTCTTATTAACTGATATGTTGCTCAGGCCCATTTCCACCTCCCACAACCGCCTTCCTTTAATACTGCACAGTCAATGTGGGCACAACAGAGCCAACGAATGTGCTAATAGGCATACAAAGGGCACACTACCCAATCTACATTCAATATTGTATGGCTAAACGGAAACACTGCAACTGTATTGAATACGAAATACTACAAACTGAATTATGTTAAACATAGGCTGTGGTCCCATCCTTGGCCCTAATCTACCCAGCCCACCCCTTTAAATGGTTGTAGAATTACAGAGAGAGGTAAACAGGAACACAGAATAACATATACTTTTTGAGGGTGGGAATAATGTTGCATCCAGTGGCGGTGCCTAGCTTTCTCTGCCATGGGTGCAAAAAACGTATGTTTTGTTACTTAAGCTAGCTATCTTCCGCAGTTCTAAACCTTAGCAAATGGGCCTACAATATTGATTGGAATGGGAGGAAAATGTCCTAAACATGAAAAGGCCTTTTAAGTGTGCATGTGACAAATTTCTAATAAGCAATTTGTGTACATGTGACAAAAACCTGTGATACTGTGTTGGCTAATTCACATGTCATAGCAAATCAAATGAGTACTTATACAATAATATTGTGTTATATTCTGTATTCTGTATATTTTAATCAATTTAGAACTATTTGCCCTTTTTTATTTTTCACTTGGACATGATTGACCTTTTTGAGCTGGCCAGTGACAAAACCCCCAATTAAATCAATTTTGATTTCATTTCATAACAATAAAATGTAGAAATACCCAACAGGGTAAATACTTTGAAAGGCCAGTGCACTATACTGTTGTGATTATTGTCCATGAAGCTGCCTCAATCCCCCAAAAACAGTTGAATGAATCATCAACTCTTCAATGTAGATAAAGTTTCCTAATGCAGATGAGACATTCTTTGCGGGGACTTTGGAAATTGAGACTTTTTAGGATTACTCACCAGATGCTTATTTCATCACATTTTTAATCTTTCGGACATATTTGATCAGCTCAATGACTGAAATCTCATTGGCTGTCTTTAAACTGAAATGGTCTATAAAATCGTTTGAGCTACCATGCACCAACTATCTCAGCTTCAGAACAAACTCTTTCCTATTTACCATCTTCACTCGAACAGGTAAGAGTTTCAAATAATACTTTATTGTAAATTTGGCATGCATTATCTTCAGTAGTTTTTATAAATAATTTCTTCCGCATTTCAAGGATATCCTGACAACAATGGAACTTCTAGTCCTAGTGATGTACCTAGTTGGACTGTGTTCCTCAATTCCTGTAAGTTTTCTTCAACAACAAAATGTAACCTGCTATTTAACTCTTAAGAACCCATAGTCTTAAGAACCACAAATCTTAGTTTTCCCCAAAATGTTGGGGGTCACGTCCCCCCTGTCCCCCCGGGGATTTCTGCCTATGGTGTTTGCAGAGCGAGACACCATAGGCAGAAATCTTGTTTTATTACAAGTGTCTATTCAATTGGAGAAAACTAATTATATTATGCCTAGTTAAAATAACCTGGGGTCAAATTAAGGAGGAGTATGTGCTCTTTAAAACAGAGTCAACTCTTAATTGTAATTTTTTGGGGGGTTTTGTCCTCTCTGTTTGAAATCTCTGTGTGAGAATTCTTTATTTTGAGAATTCTCAAAAATCTACTGGTGCATTTTCCAGTACTAATTGGGTTTAACAGGTTAAACATCAATAAGGTCATGAGATTTCTTTGCACTGAAATAAGAACATAAGAATATTTTTTGCATCATGGAATGATAGTTCACAATTTAATTGTTATAACATTCAAACTGGGATTCTTTTTGTTGGCCCAGGTGACTAAGGAACATGACAGGGAGGAGCATTCTTCTAGTAATGAGGTCAGTACAGCCAATTGCAAATATTTTTACTATAATAGTACCACACTACAGCTGCTAAATTAGATCAGTCTATGTTTCAATTACTTTCATGTATCTCCGATTTTTCTCTTTCTGTTGATTACAGGGGTACATGGATTTTGAAGGGTTATATCCCTATCCCAAGTACCTCCAGAATGACCTAAACCTGATGTCCATGAAGCCCTTACAGTTGGCAAGACGAGCTGCTCTTCCTCCTCTCCCAGCCCTACCTCCCTTACCAGCCCTTCCTGCCATACCCCCCCTTCCTGCCCTACCAGCCCTTCCCGCCATCCCTCCCTTACCCGCCTTACCTCCCCTACCTCCCATACCTCCCCTACCTGCTTTTCCCGCCATACCTCCCCTACCTGACTTCCCTGCCTTTCCCGCCATTCCTCCCCTACCAGACTTCCCTGCTTTCCCTGCCTTTCCCGCCATTCCTCCACTACCTGACTTCCCTGCCTTCCCTGCATTCCCTGCTTTCCCTGCCTTTCCCGCCATACCTCCTCTACCTAAACTTCCTGCCTTCCCTGCAATACCTGCCCTACCTAAACTTCCTGCCATACCTTCCCTTCCCGCCATACCCCCCCTACCTAAACTTCCTGCCATACCTTCCCTTCCCGCCATACCCCCCCTACCTAAACTTCCTGCCATACCTTCCCTTCCCGCCCTACCTGCCATACCTCCTCTACCAGCCCTTCCTGACATACCTGCCATACCTCCTCTACCAGCCCTTCCTGACATACCTGCCATACCTCCTCTACCTGCCCTACCTGCTCTACCCGCCCCACCTGCAATACCTCCCCTACCCGCCCTACCCAGCCTACCAGCCATACCTCCCCTACCAGCCTTACCTTCCCTACCTGCCTTACCTCCCCTACCTCCCCTACCTACTTTCCTAACTTCCCTATTTGGAAGAAAATAAAAATGTAATTCCAGAAGACAGGAGTGAAAAATGTACTCCCATGACTCTACCTTGTCTACTACAACGCTAATAATTCTAACATCAATAAATCAGTCAATTTAACAACTGTCTTTATGTATGATTTTTTAGAGAAGTGGGGTGGGAAGTAATGCTCATTTTATGAATATTTTTTGCTTTATTACAGTGATTGTCTGTTGGAGAACAAATAAGGTAGTGACAATGCGATGGAATGCAATCTTACATAGGACCATTACATTCTCTAAAAAGTTGAGTGCTCCAAGTTGTTGCTAAAAACTTACATCATATCTTTTACAGGGTAAAAATAGATTTGGTAGTTAGTAGTGTGTCACTGTGCATGTTTGCATAGTGGTGATTGGTAGTTTACTGCTTTTTAGGGTTTTCATAAAAATTATGCTCATTTATGGTAGGCTATATATACAGTTGTGCTCATAAGCTTGTATACGGTGGCAGAAATTGTGAAGTTTTGTCATTGATTTTGAAAAAAGGATAGCCATTTGATATAACATAGTGGTGTGGCTCTTTTTTCAATCATAAGGATAACAGAAATCATCCAAATGGCTCTGATAGAAAATATACATATCCTTGAATGTTTGGCCTTACAGACACACAAGGTGACACACACACAGGTGAAAATGTTTAAGCAGTGAAAACTTAGTTCTGTCTGTTTAAGCAGTGATCATTTGTTGTACTGAAAACATCTGTAAACTAATAAATGAAGCTTGCAAATTAATTGATTTACAATTCTGTGGGCTGGTTTTTGTCTGCTCAGAGATCTGCACAAAGTCTGCTTCTTTTTCGGCTAATTATACGTCATAGAAAATTTGGTTTTGTAACAGTGGTGTGTAGAGTAGGAACCAGGAGCAGGCAGAATTGTACCCGAATGTCAAATATATTCAAAAATAAACACTGAATACCAAAATGAAAGTCAAGTACTGACTTAACAACACCGCGAAACACTCACCCGCTACATGTGACATACAAGAAACAACAATAATCCACAAGTGAGTGAAGCAGAGGGGAAACATTTAAACACATAGTGATGGAAAGATTGGGACCTGGCGTGCACTATTATGGAAGACATGTGACACAGCAAGTCTCATATTTGTTCGTGGAGTGACGGGAACTGGGGGTGCACAGCATGGTGGCGCAGATCCTCACTGTACTGTGACAGGTTTTTTGTCAGTGAAAGTCAGGGAAAGGTCAGGGAATTTTTCTGCACAATAGTTGCACATGGGGAGCTCTTGGACTTTCCAGCATGACAATGAGCCTAAGCACAATGCCAGGTTGAACCTCCAGTGGAAAAAGATGAAAGTTCTGGAGTAGCCATCACTCTTCTGACCTTTTAATTAACCAAGCTACTCTGGGGAGATCACTAACGTGCTGACCTACTCTGGGGATGACCACAGACTTTGCATGACCTTGAGGCATTTTGCCAAGACGAAAGGGCAGCTATATCACCTGCAATAATTTGGGGCTTTATAGACAGCTGTTACAAAAGACAGCGGACTGTCATTAATGCTAAAGGAGGCAATACACAGTATTAAGAACTAAGGACATTAAGACTTTTGAACAGGGGTCAGTTCATTTTTTCTTTGTTGCCATATTTTGTTTTATGATTGTGCTACACAAAATGGTACATATATTACCAATTTTCTAAGGGTACGCAAACTTTCGAGCACAACTGTATGCCCGTGACATTTGATTTTGATTCAAAAGGGCGGGGTCAATTATGCATACCAGCAATTTGTTTTGTCTAACTTTTTAGCTACCTGTAAAAACCAATGGTTAGCAAACTGCAATAGCCTTTTAAGCAGCTCAAACCAGTTTGTTTGCCTCCACGACAATGGAAATCAGAAAGTGGCTTTGCCAAATTAAACAAAACAAACCACCATGGTCAAGACCACTGCCAAGGACATCAGCAATGAGGTTTCAGGGCTCCAGATAGCTTTGGATAAACTCTACCTACTCTTCTAGAAACATCACTAGGATAATGGCTCCACAGCCCACATAACCGCAGCACTACTGAAAATGTAATCCAAGTCTGCTACATGACAAGTTCATAACCAAAAAAAGGAAATAACCAACTTCTTTCTGGGTGACATACCAATGGGCGACGCTCCACTCATAGAACTGGAGTTACGAAAGTAACTATTGATCTATATCGTGAAGCTTTGCCCATAGGGGCTTCGCTCCTATTGGTTTAGGGAAAAGCGAGAGCGAGCCCAAGATGTAGTCCCTGCTGGTCACCCACCACACTCAGAGACAAGTGTCCAGCAGAGTAGCTCATCGTAATGTACATCCGAGTGTCAACACTCAGTGCATAGGTCGAACGCACACACTGCACCAACGCTGCTGGTACCTCCTCAGTCAGTGTCAACACTGCCTCGGAGCGTCCATGGCCAACCCAAAAACGCGCCAATGAACACTCCAGCAGCCACGCCGCGAGCGTCCAGCCGACAACCCGGCTAGGCGTATCGTGCCACCGGGCAGAGCCAATGAATAGGCATAAAGCGTTGCCAGTGCAGATTCACAACCATTCTGCCGATACTGATAACGAGTCGAGTTAAGACTGCGAGACCTCCAGTAAAAAAGAGCAGAGCAAAACACACTAACGATTTAGAAAGGAATTTGCTAAAATGTTAAAAGCTATGGAAAATCTATTACACAGACATATGGTTGAATTGATTAGCAGTCAATGGCATGAGAGGAATGAGTAGTTTGGCTGTTAGAAGACGTGAAAAAAGGACAAGGCACGATTGTGTATGTCCACGAGGACATACACGATTTGTATAGGCAACGTCACTATCATAACATTTGAAGTGACCATATCAAGGGAAAGGGAAAATATAATACGAAACGTGAGTGATGGAAATGAAGTAGTTAAATATCCGACAGCGTGGACATTTACTCGAGAAGTATGAGGTTGGTAAGATAAGGGTTTGGTCAAGTCAACCAGAATTAGATGGGCCTATGGGCAGACAGTTAGAGCGGCCATGCGAGATGTTCTGGATTGATGATCCCTATGCAAAAAAACGAAGAACGGAAGACACAGTAGTGTAGACACGTAAATGGGAATGATTCTGCGAGCAACCATTGTTGAGAAAAAGGATGGATTGTAATTACACAGAAATATAGTCCTACAGAGGTTTAAGTGACATGAGATCAACATTAAGGTTCATTAATATATTCTCTTTAGCTACACTAAGAGAAAGAGCAATCATAATTTGGCGTAAATCTACAGCATAAGAGTTGCAGAGGTACAAGACTGCACGTGGACAACCAAAGTGTTTGGATTCATGTCGGAGAAATTTGAATCTGGTCCAGTTATCCAAGTTTGGATGTACATATAACTAAACAGCTAGAGTAACCATTGCTCTTGCTGACAAAGGTTTTGTTTTTCAATTATAACAAATTTGTACGTGCTGTACGTTGCTTGCTGTTACCTACCCGAAGCTAAGTACTATTATTATGCCTTTTCACTGCAATTGTTGTAGCTACTTCACGAAGGAGAACGGTCGTCTTCAGTTAAAGATAGCAAAGTTAGAGGCTTGGCTTCAGACGCAAATGTCAGGTAAGGATTATGTTAGTGTAGAAATGGGAAAAACTGCCTCTGTGCCACCAGGAAGAAACGATAGTACTGTTAGCCCCCCGGCACAGCTTCCGCAGCCGGGCAAGAACTTTCTCTTGGTCACTGGGAAGAAATGCCATTGACCAGTTAAACCTGGGTCGCTGCTAGAGCCGACTGAAATTTTCAACATGTTTTCCCCACTGGAGTCGGAGTCAAGACCCGAGCCGTCTTTGGAGGGGAATGATCGATAAGCATTTTCTACCGGTGGCCCAGAAACACTGAAAACTTTAGTTATCGGCGACTCCATTACCCGCAGTATTAGACTAAAGAATCAGCCAGCGATCGTACACTGTTTACAGGGGGGCAGAGCCACCGACGTAGCCGCAAATCTGGGGTTGGTGCTAGCGAAGTCTAAAACTGGCAAGTGTAGAGAGTACAGAGATATTGTTATTCACGTTGGCACCAACGACGTTAGGATGAAACAGTCAGAGGTTACTAAGCAGAACATAAAATCAGCTTGTAAACTAGCTAGAAAGATGTGTCGGCATCGAGTAATTGTCTCTGGCCCCCTCCCAGCTAGGGGTAGTGACGAGATCTACAGCAGACTCGCCCAACTCAATCGCTGGCTGAAAACTGAGTTCTGCCCGTCGCAGGAGGTAGTGTTTGTAGATAACTGGCTCTCATTTTGGGACTCGCCCAGAAATAGGGTCAGGCCTGACCTGCTGAAGAGCGACGGACTAAATCCTAGCTGGAGTGGTGCTCTTCTTTTATCTAGGAACATTGACAGGAGTCTCACTCCTCTAGCCTCACCATGAGATAGGGTGCAGGACAGGCTGCTTGCTATTAGCCAGCCTGCTAGTATAGTGGAGTCTGTCGATAGCATAGCATAGAAGTGAACCTTGATGGCTGCATGGTCGTATCCCAAAAAACTGTAAGAAATCTCGGGGTTACCCTTGACCCTGACCTCTCCTTTGACGAACATATGAAATATATCTCAAGAGTTGCTTATTTTCATCTTCGAAACATTGCAAAAATCTGAAACTTTCTATCAAAAACTGATGCGGAAAAACTAATCCATGCTTTTGTTACATCAAGACTAGATTACTGCAATGCTCTTTTTTCCGGTTACCCTGATAAATCAATAAATAAACTTCAATTAGTGCTTCACACTGCTGCTAGAATCCTAACTAGAACAAAATTGAACACATTACTCCAGTACTAGCTTCTTTACATTGGCTGCCTGTTAGGGTAAGGGCTGATTTTAAGGTTTTATTGTTAACCTATAAATCAATTAATGGACTTGCTCCTACTTATCTCGCTGAAATGATCCAGCCATACACACCTGCACGTAACCTTAGATCACAAGATGCAGGCCTTTTAATTGTACCTAAAATCTCTAAAAAAAACGCCGGAGGCAGGGCTTTCTCTCATACAGCTCCACTACTTTGGAATGATTTGCCAATCAAAATTAGAAATGCAGACTTAGTGGAAACCTTCAAGCGTCTACTAAAGACGCATCTCTTCAGCCTGGTCTATGATTAAGTGTAGTCTGGCCCAGGGGCGTGAAGGTGACCAGAAAGGCCTGATACTGTCCACCCTTGCTGTCTTGCGAGGAGGGCTCTCATCGCCACTGGGATGCCCTCCCTCCAATGCCATTTGGGGGCGGAGTCACTGGCTTGTAGTTGTCCCTCTGTTGCACACTGGTGCATTGGGGTGTGCTCTGCTGGCAATACTCGGCACTCATTTAGAGTGATTGCGGTTGGTGGGTGTCCCTCTGGTTGATGCTTGGCAATGTGGGTGGACTGTTTTCTGCCTGTTGGGCCCTGTCCGGGGCCTCCTCCGGATGGGGCCACAGTGTAACTGGACCCCCCTGTCTCAGCCCCAACGTCTTACGCTGCTATAATATTGTGCTCGGGAAGTAGGGTCAGTCAGTTCTCCTTCTCCACTATAAATCCCTGTAGATCTAGTGAATGCATTTTCTAAATTTTCCCTGTTTTTCTGTTGTCTTCAACTAAGGAGGACACGAGGTCCTAACCCACACATGCGGAGTACCAGGCATGACTCGTCCCGGTCCCTGTCCAAAGTCCTCCTGGTTGTGTTGCAGATCAAGATCACAGCTGCCACTGTCCTGACCCCCCTCTCTTCCCGATGTCTGTCCCTGTCCTTGACCATCTGGTTATGCCCCTGATCTAGGCTGGGTTTGAATGGACGCTGGGATTAGCCCACATTCATTGAACTATTAAAACTTGGACTCTTAATATGTTCACCCGGCACAGCCAGAAGAGGACTGGTCACCCCTCGGAGCCTGGTTCCTCTCTAGGTTTCTTCCTAAATTTCGGCTCTCATAGGGAGTTTTTCATAGCCACTGAAGTTCAACACTACGGTTGTTTGCTCCTTGGGGTTTAAGGTCGGGTGTTTTGTAAAAGCACTTTGCGAACTGCTGATGTAAAAAGGGCTTTATAAAATAAATTTGATTGATTGAGGAGATATATTAATTAGGCTACAGGTCTGCACACACAATAGACAAACAGGTTACGTGGATAGAAATAGCAGGTGGGAGAATTCGGTCCAGTGATCAACAGTTAGATATACCCATTATTAGGCAAAGGCAGAAGCCAGGGAAGGAAATGTGATTCTAATTGACTTTGAGACAAAAAACGATCAGACCATATACATACAGAAAGGTGTTGGAAAGGAGGCTCCACGATAGGGGGGTTCAAAGAACGTACCAGACCTGGAGAGTAGATTTATTGATCACTCAATAAATTATGAACAGTGGTATGAGGATACAGGTGAAGTAATAGCAAGAAGAGTAGCGATGGGATTACGAGACCAAGAAGTAATTTGGTTGTCCTTGCGAGGTAGGTTTAATGGTAATTCCATCGATAGGAACTCTTAAAGGAGTAAGGCAAAAATCCCTTGGCATAATTGGTGCTTTATTTGCAAATAGAGAGATGTGTCAAAAGCATACTGAATAATCCTCTGAGGAGTCTCTAGATTAATAAAGGTATTTAAAGGGGGAAAAGGGGTGTGGTAAGATGCTGCACATCTGTCCTAAACAAAACAAATTCCCCTTTGTTCATTGCCTGTAGAAAATGTACATTTCCACAGGCAATGGCAAAACTACGTTGTGACAACACAAATATCATGTCCCAGTTATCCTCCTACTTTGATGCATGAATACTTCATTCCAAATATTGGTGATCAGCCAAAACCAAAATCACAACATTCATGCATATTTCATGTACTGACATTAAGATTGTTCTAATCATTAACAATGGGGGATGACTTTTAGGTCTCTACCCTCACTACATGTCTGTTGTAAAACCATACATTCCTACATAAAACCTATTGAGAGGAAAATATATTCAGCTTGCACTTAATGTTTGATTATCCCAAAACAAAAAATACTCATGTTGGGGAAATGAACACAGGTGAGACCAGTCAGAACACTCAAATGTAACCCATAGTAATAGGCTAATTTTATTCAATGGGAAAGGTTGGCAGAGGCCTTCCTGTGGGGTCTGCCCCCCTTCCTGGAGCTCAGGACTTTACCCACAGCTGGTAGGCCATAAATCCAAAATGGATCATGTGAAACGTTCATGAATGATAAGTTTCCACAAAATAACATCTGATATGGTCCTCAAACTATCTGTAGTAAGTCCCATATTACATGAAAGTTCTAATATCGTTGCTGTTTGTATTTTTTTTTAAAATCTCAACAACACAGTAACAGCAGGTCGGGAAAAGAAGGAAAACAGTCTCAGGGCAATGTTAACAGAAAACAGGTGTATGATATCACTAAAATCAAGGTACAATCAGTGAGTTATCCCAAGGACACTCAGTCTAGACGTCTAAACACTGCAAATCAATCAAATGTATTTTATAAAGCGCTTTTTATATCATCAGTTGTCAGAAAGTGCTTTCACAAAACATCCAGCCTTAAACCTCAGGGAGCAAACAACAGTAGTGATGAACTTCAGTGGCTAGGAAAAGGGGGGCGTCTGCAGAGTGGCAGATGAAATCGTCAGGTATCGTCTGCAACACAGCCTGGAGGACTCAGGACAGGGACGGTAACGAGTCAAGCCTGGTATTTCGCAGGTGAGGGTTAAGACCTTGTGTCCCCCTAAGTTTAAAACGTCAGAAAACAGGGAAAATGTAGACCCTTCTCCCCCAGCACAATAATATAGCAGCGTAAGACATTGGGGCTGAGACAGGGGGGTCCAGTGACACAGTGGCCATATTCGGAGGAGGCCCCTGACAGGGCCCAACAGGCAGGAAATCAATCTACCCACATTGCCAAGCATCAACCAAAGGAGCACCCACCAACCGCAATCATCATGAATAAGGGCCAAGTATTTCCAGTAGAGTACAGCCCAATTGCCACAGTGCGCAACTTAGAGACAACAACAAGCCAATGACTCCGCCCCCGAATGGCATTGGAGGGAGGGCATCCCAGCTGCGATGAGAGCCCACCTGGTAAGACAGCAAGGGTAAACAGTATCAGGCCTTTCTGGTCATCTTCACGCCCCTGGGCCAAACTACACTTAATCATTGGCCAGGCTGAAGAGATGATTTTTTTGTAGATGCTTGAAGGTTTGCACTGAGTGTGCATTTCTAATTTTAATTGGCAAATCATTCCACAGTATTGGAGCTGTATGAGAGAAAGTGCTGCCTCCGGCTGTTAGTTTTGAAATTTTAGGTACAGTTAAAAGGCCTGCATCTTGTGATCTAAGGTTACGTGCAGATATGTATGGCTAGATCATTTCAGCGAGATAAGTACAGTGGGGCAAAAAAGTATTTAGTCAGCCACCAATTGTGCACGTTCTCCCACTTAAAAAGATGAGAGAGGCCTGTATTTTTCATCATAGGTACACTTCAACTATGAGAGACAAAATAAGAAAAAAAATCCAGAGAATCATCTTTATAAGGTTGCTTTTGTTAGTGCTTCCTTGTTTAACTTTTCTCAGCCTGGAACGAGTCACAGTCGCAATAGGCAAAGCTGTAGTGACTAATATGGCTATGCTATCGACAGACTCCACTATGCTAGCAGGCTGGCTAGCAGCCTGTCCTGCACCCTGTCTCATGGTGAGGCTATAGGAGTGAGACTCCTGTCAATGTTCCTGGATAAAGGAAGAGCACCACTCCAGCTAGGATGAAGTCCATTGCTCCTCAGCAGATCAGGCCTGACCCTATTTCTGGTCAAATCCCAAAAAGAGAGCCAGTTATCTACAAACTGCGACAGGCAGAACTGTTTTTCACATCAATCCACCCCATTTGTCCATTTATCAGTTAACCAGTTAAGAATTTACAGATTCCATTAAGGAGTATCAGGAACCAGATTATCTCAGTTATTATTGGTAAACACACGCAAAAAAAATGTATACAACCAAAATCAATTCAATATTCAAAGTACCTCAAATTTTATACCGGGGCGTAAACTCACTTTAGCTGTATTACCCTCTTTTATAGGCTATGACTATATTGGATTCAAATTCAGTCCTCATGGGACACAGCATGTATCCTTAACCGTAAAGATTATCACCATGTGGATTCTTCATTCTACCACTTACACAATATATAAGGAGAGAGAACACTATTTTAACTTTTTTTAAGAAAACCACAAGACTATTTTACCAAATTAGGAAACATCCTTCTACAATGTTTGAATTCATCACTCGGATTAAAGTTAGGACATCATGTTTGTACAGAGTCCTAAGATATCAGGCGAACATCTCCACATGTGTCAGCTAATAGCACAACATGGGAAAGCAATTTGTCAACGCTTCGACAAAAGCAGAGTGGGCCTCGCCAAAGAATCACATTAACGACACAGTGAATGCATTCACCCAAGTATACACCAAACAAAGCAAACCTGGTGAATTCAAAAATGTCCAGGTAAAAAAAGTTTTACGATACACATTTTTGCAATAGGGTATGCTAATTTATTTTTTAAATATTTAGTTTTGTATGATTGTCATTTTCTGATATTTCCATGCCTTTGTCATATTACAGTGATTTAGGCTGAAATAAATGAATAAAATAAATAACAATAGGTCATAAAAATAGGCACCCCAATAAAAGTCAGTTCCTCTACCTAGAAATAAACCATTCTAAAATTAATTAGAAAGAAAATACATTCCTCCGGTTATACCGCAATACACCTAACAGCCACTAGATGGAATCATGAGATCGGGATTGCGGTTGGGACTTGATATTATTTGTAATATCTATCAAGTGACCAATTTCTTCCCAAAAAAACTATAACATCCCCATGCAATGTTGACAGAATATTATTTATTTTTTGATTCTATATACAAATGATGCTGTAGGGTACCATTTTTCATAAATAGCGATGTACTTACTTCATAACTTGATGGTTCACAACTCTGAGCTGTTGTAGCTGTCTGGCCGTTATGCATACGCATTGCATCAGATACTGTTTCCATACAAACGATCATATTCTCAATACTCTTGCCTGTTCAAATCTAGTCTAAAACGTTGACCTGTAATGTCCTTTTTCTGAATGAAAGCGATGAAGGAATGAAGGCAAAGTCCCTGTTGATACTCCATTTTCTGCAGCTTGGGTAAGGAGTGCCCACTTGGACTAGAGCCTGTGTCATAGCCCATGTGATTCCCTGGGACAGCTAATCTGAATTGCTATTGGATGCCAGGCATGAGATGACCTAGCAATTACGTCGTTTGCGATTGATCAACAAAGATTAGACTTCTAAACAGCAGATGCACTAAGCTCCATTACAAGAAGTGCGTAATGGCCCCTGTTTTAGGTGCAACTTTGTGGTTTTCTTACGTAGGTTGTGATGCACGTAGGAACACAAACCTTACATCAATCGCTTCATTGGAATTAGCCGCTAACTGGTAAGGAAAATCTATAACCATTCCAAATCAATAAACACAAATACACAGTATACGTTCTTCCGCGGATACGCAGAATCAATAAATACAAATACACAGTATACGTTCTGTCGCGGATACGCGGATGATGGTTGCCTAAAGTTAACAATAATCTCTATCAAATATTTTACCAAGGAATACAAAATGCAGCCAAACAGAACACTTGTGCAAAGGGAATACCAAAAAAGAAAAATGCATTTACTAGGTTGACCACAATTCTATCTCCGAAAACTCTAAAATTGGACATTGAGCTTGACAAAAATCTGTGAGGTCTTCTGAGCATAGCATGTGGTTATACCCCACCACATAGATGTGCAACAGATATAGCCCCTAAACCATCAGTGCTCTTTCTAAGTGGTTGGAAATCAACCCGAGGTCATCTAACCTGAGCAAAACGAAATATACAACACAGAGATCAATAAACCCCACACAATCTCCCCTAAAACTTCCATCAGTTACCACTTTCTACATACCATAGCCCACGCCTTCCAAACAACTTTCTATTATGCCTTCTGCATTATGCTATTCCTTGAATGTGCCTGCTAGGCCATGCATCCGTCACCAAATGAAAACGCCATTAACTGGAAAACCTAAGAACTCCCAGATCCATAAATGTTCACATGTCCAGACATAAACTTCGGAAATAATTTTTGCTGGACAATCATAGAGATCCACGTCAAAAGCGTACAGAATAATCTTCTGAGGAGTTTAAATTAATGCAGGACAACAATCAGTAATTAAAGGGAGAAAATGTGTGTGGTAAGATGCTGCCTAGCTGTCCTAACACAAAACACATTCCCCTTTCTTCTATCACAATCCTAGTTTTCACCCAAGGGGCAGGATGTCTTCCCTCACATGGGTAACCTCTTTAACCCTGAAGAGGACCTACAGCATCTGGACGAACAATAGATGCTCTGATGGGTTATACAGATGGTCAGATCTACAAGTAACCCTATAATCTGCTGATACCAATCAATGATGCCCCCTAGGCAAATACCAAATCCCCCACTTACATTACTAAGGAACAAAGGACAAAAACCCTTATTGGTTTAGGCAGATGAACAGATCCTCAGAGCACCTAATGAGCCTCTGATATTATACAGACATGAGTCACAACAAAAGACCAGGTTACATAGAAAAGCAAACATGTCTCCAATGTACATTAGTTCAACAATTTCCATACCATAGGCGAGTGTGGTCCAGTCACCCAAACCTAGATGAACCCTGCACTAGGCAGATGCAGAGACCAGGAGAGTCCATATGGTTCTGAAGGAAGACTGATAAAGAGACAAGTGTAGTACTATAGGCTGGAGAAACTTAACACAACACAGACGTGCTGACTAACTCTGAACAAAGGACCATAAATAGGACATGTGGGCCTGTTACTGTTGGGCCCCACATATCTTGTCCATACCTCCTGCTAGGAGTTTCCCATGTGACTGTAATAGGTGCTAGGGATAGGAACATTGACCTTAGCTTTGAACATACCATACAAGGGTCTTTTGTAATATAAACCTTTCTAATTGGAGGTTATATGACTGTGTAATGGCTGGTTATGAATGCAAATAGGCGGGGATGCCAGTTGAGATTTTGATGAAGAGATTTCCTTGTGTGGATTAGAGATTACGACAATTTCCAAGGCCTAAGAAAAAAGGGACATTTGGTATTTCGTTATGCGAGGAGATTGACACTATCGTTAAGAATTACAAGAGTAATAACAACATAGGAAAGAGAAAGCACAGGTGAAATAAGGAGAGAGAAGTGAATAAATTATTCCAGGAAGAAGGAAAAGGTTGGCTGGCCAGTGTAGTCAAAGCCAGGATTATGATAAAGAAAGACAAGGAGAAGACAGAAAAAGGTGTAATGGGCTGACAACCCCCCGCCACATAGAGGGATACAGTGCCCCATGGTGTCAGGGACGCTGAGTGTAAAAGACGTTGAGATAGATGGGGAAAAAGGCCTGTGAAAACTTCCACCCCAGTCAAAGACAAAGACAGAGAAGGAAAAACCCATACTAGACGGGAGCTGTTAAAAGGATGTATCGAGATATTGAAACAAAAAAGGGCAAGGAAACAGAGCAGAGGCAGATAGGAAAACAGGTGGTAGAAGCAGATTGGTTTCATCAGAATAAAGAACAGGAAGTGAGAGAGGGGGCTGCGAAACTGCAGCAGCAAAGGGATGAACAGTGTCACTGCTAAATAATTAGGCAACTTAGTCATGAATTAGAAGAAATGTGCCGACAGAGGGATGAAGAAAGGCAAAAGGAGATAGAATGGGCATCAGGAGAAGAAGGGATAAAAGGTACAGAGGTGGCCTCAAAAGGATATGCATTGCAAGGTCAATATAATCTTCTCTAAATCTTTTACCTTTTTCATTTTTGGTTTAGCCAGTTGAGCAGATGTTTAGAGAACCTATTGATTCTCTGACATTATACAGATGCATGTCACAACCAATGACCAAAGTTACAGACCAGGTAATAGATAAGCAAAGATAAAGATAAGATAAACAAAAATACATTAGTTAAGAAATTGCCACAACACTGTCTATATCAAAGACAATGGTTTTATGACAGTTTTGGAAACCCCCAGATTTTACATAATTTTTTTAATCAATCAGTGCATTTCTGCAAACCTGTAAGAACGTGGAATACAGGTGCTGTCATATAACTAGAATATCATCAAAAAGTTGATTTATTTCAGTAATTCCAGTCAAAAAGTGAAACTTGCATAATGTATACAGTCATTCCACACAGACTGATATATTTCAAGTGTTCATTCCTTTTAATTTTGATAATTATAACTGACAACTAATGAAAACCCCAAAATCAGTATCTCACAAAATGTACGGTTCAATTCACAATACAGTTTACAGCTACATTGCGAATAGCATCAACAGCATCTACAGCATCAGTAGCCACCTAAACAGTGCACTGTTTTCAGCCACTTTATCTATAACTGTATAGTTGCTTCTGACACAAGTATTGACACAAGGACCTCTAAGCACATTAACAAGAAAGCCTCCAAGTTGTCATGACTCAATGAGCTTCGTAGCCTATTCTTCACCAAATTATTCAGTCTCTCCCACTGGTATGCCAGGCTAGACATCTCAATTTGTAATGTGCTAACAGTAGCTCTGTCATCAAACCTAAGTTGACATTTGCTGATTTCCTGGAGTGCTGAGTTAAGGAGTCCATTTATCTTTATTTCAGGAATGTTTTTCGGGTCAAGACAAGCAAAATCTGAGGCAGGTTTTGCATTTGCTGAAAACGTATCTGTGCTACCTGCCACTGTGTCCAGAATAACATTATGGACATTCATCTCAAAGGCAGCATAAGATAAGGTTACTGGTTCATCATCTAAAAGTTCTCTTGGCATTTTTTTCTTTTTTCATACATGCTTCTCTGGAAGGTGGATGTATGGTGGAAAATGTCAAGGAATCTTTGAGCAATGAGGATAATCTCATATTTCAGAAGATTTTCAATGAATCCCTTTCCTTTGACCCTCACTCAAATTTTCTTATGTGTTCTTTTAAGTACTTTGACTGCAGTACCTTGACGTGTATAAGCAGCCTCTGCTTTTTCCCCTGTGTAATTAAGTCCGCTTTTTTCTGCATGATTGCTTTTGTGGACAGGTGTCTTTTATACAGGTAACAAGATGAGATTATGAGCACTCTCTTTAAGAATGTGCTCCTAATCTCAGCTCTTTACCTGTATAAAAGACACCTGGGAGTCAGAAACCTAGCTGATTGTGAGGAGATCATATACTTATTTCCCTCATTAAAGTGTTTTTCTGAATGTCTTTTTGTTATTCTGTCTCCCACTGCTCAAATAAACATACCATTAAAATTATAGACTGATAATTTCTTTGTCAGTGAAAAAACGCACAAAATCAGTAGGGGATCAAATACTTTTTTCCCTTACTCTATATGTACAGCAATTTTGTGGTGACACTCACTAAGAGAAAACCAGGTGGTCTGCCAATTTTCCAGTTTAAATCAGCGCAAAGCCATGCAAAAGAATTAGGGCACACCCATAACATGCATAGTTACCCCCCCTCCAAAGCAAGTGGTTGTTAACTTGACAGTCTTATTCAGATCAATATACAGTAGGATAATACATTTCAAGAAGGCTAGGTGAAACAACAGTCTGGCAAGTGATATAAAAATAAACTAGAACAATAAGTCACAACAGAGATTTATGTAGTTGGCTGTGAAGCCAACTAATGTGCTAATATGCATACAAAGGGCACACTACCCACACTACATTCAATATTGTACGGTCTACACTACAACCATGCGTGCAGGGGAAACACTGTAAATGTCAAATGAGAAACAATACAAAATGTATGGTGTTAAACATAGTACAGGGTCCCACACTTGGCCCTACTCTATGCAGCCAACATCTCCAAAGGGATGATCTCTAATTGTGGGATTACCACGGGATGTAAACAAGCACACAGGACAACGTATAATTTTGAGTGTGAGGATAGGTTCTCATCGGCAGCTTCCTGAGAACCAACTCCCCACGATACAATTCACTGTCTCTGGATGGTATTGTCAGGTAGGGTCAGGGTTTATTGTCTGCCTATCATGTTTCACAGTGGCCAAAGCTAAGTGTTAGGCATATTTTATAAAAATACGTTTGGCAATTCACTAATCAAACTACAAGAAGTGTCCATCTCTAAATCCATTTAGAACACTGGTGAAAGAGAGAGGCGTGGGTTAGCGGGGTGAAAGTAGGAGCCATTGTTAAAAACCTTTCACAATAAAAGCTGACTTGTTCTCTATGAAGTGTGTTTTCCAATTTTGAATTTTTTAGGCAAATGGAAAATGGTCATGGTATAGACAAAAAAAAATGTTGGCAAGTTCCCAGCCAGTTCAGGTGATACATTAGTATACATAAATCTATGTATACATTTTCTTGGCTTACCTGGAAAATGTGAAAACCAAACAAAAAACATTTGTGAATACATGCAGAGAGACTGACTTGGGCTCAAATAACATCCTGCATGGTGTGGTGTAGCTGATATGTGCTGGTTTTTCCTAAATTAAGAATAGGACATGAAATTCTGAGTTAATGATGGTTGTGTTTTTAGAATACATAATAAATCTGTAAACATAATATTTTAAAAACATTGCTGGCAATATGTTCTAATTTATAAGGCCATATCGAGGCTGCTCCCATGTTACTTCCATGTAGCTGCATAGTCTAGCAAAGAAAATTGAAATCACTGTTTATGCTCACTTGACTGTGTTTTACTGACTGTACCCAAGGCCTTGGGTTTCAAAATGTCCTAAAATTACACAAGCCTGTCCGTTTAAATTAGGTTAAAACTAGGTTAAATTTGATAGACAATAAAATGTGGTTCCGTAAATGTTTTGACCACTAGTTGCACCACAGATACCCATGCCTTCTTGCTTCTCAATGTGTTATTTGTTGTCTTCTTATATTGTTAAAATTATCTTGTTTGTGTTTTTTTAACTTTTGTGATTGCTGTTTTGGCCAGGTATCTATTGAAAAATCTATTTTATCTGAGCACTTACCTTGCAAGTGCAACTTTGTTGTTACGGCCACAGGTTGGTGCTGCGGTCATGCTGTTGCCGGTTGTGACCATTGGTTTCCATAGGGCTTGCGCTGTCCAGGATAACGGGGGAGGTATTCAGCCAAGGTAATTTCCTTGTGACACTGCGATTTAGCAATGTGTCTAACAGGTTCTGCCCCTCCAAGCATGCAAAAAGCAAAAGACAGTGTGGACGATTGGTTCTTCTGACGAGTTTGTCCATATTGACTTCCTAGTTAAGGATGAGTAAAATAGTAGACAGGCTGTTTGGACAGGTAGCGGAGGAAATTTGTGGCGAACTATGACTTCCCACACCCAGAGTGCTGTTGTAGCAGTGACACAAGGTTGTAACATGGAATTGGACATTTGCCCTTACCCTTTTTGTGCTGGTAAGAGCAAGGGCTTTCTGTTAAGGATTAATTTATATAGTTCTGCTTCTGTCAGTGTGACTCTGTCCTGCCACCACAAAGGTGAGACAGAATGAAGTACCGCAGAAGGACACAGTAAATGTAATGCATCAACCTATACAAGTGGGAGTTGGACCACCAAACCCTGTCATGATGCCCCCTAACAAGATGGGTCACCCTCAGGCAGCAAGTCTACCGCTTCTTTGATAACCCTGAGTTGCAGGTCCAAGTCAGTGTGGCACATGTCCTGTTGAGGCTGGATGGCAGGGCATGGAGCCGGGCCTCCAGTACGCCATGACGAGATGTGGAAACAATGCAACACAGCCCTCGTGGGGTGTTTCCAGTTTACAAGGGTCAGTACCTATCAAAAGGGGAAAAAAAGCTGTGGACTGGGTCGTGGGCAGTCATAGCTCATTGATGCACGTGGGAAGCGAAGGCTGTCCGATGTGTTCCAATCCAACAGACAAGCTACAGTTGCTCATATTGCTGAAAAAGCTGGTATGCTGGTACTGATAGAAAGGTGTCAGAACACACAGTGCATCGCAGTTTGTTGCATAAGGGGCTGCGTAGCCCCAGACCAGTCAGGGTGCACATGCTGACCTCTGTGACTACTACAGAAAGTTCCTACATGCACGTAAGCATCAGAACTGGACCACGGAGCAATGGAAGAAAGTGGCCTGGTCTGATTAATCACGTTTCCTTCTACATAATGTGGATGGCCGGGTGTGTGTCCGTCACTTATCTAGAGAACACATGGCACCGGTATGCACTATGGGAAGTCGGCTGAGGCAGTGTGATGCTTTGGGTTATGTTCTGCTGTGAAACCTTGGGTCCTGTCATTCATGTGGATGTTACTTTGACATGTACCACCTACCTAAGCATTGTTGCAGACC
This sequence comes from Esox niger, assembly GCA_016801105.1. Taxonomy (NCBI): domain Eukaryota; kingdom Metazoa; phylum Chordata; class Actinopteri; order Esociformes; family Esocidae; genus Esox; species Esox niger. The sequence goes on from JACXGJ010001998.1 coordinate 56,146, forward strand.
ATGTGTACCCTTTCATGGCAGCGGTATTACCTGATGGCATTGGCCCCTTTCAGCATGATAAAGCTCCCTGCCACAAAGCAAAAATGGGTCAAGAACACAACACCGTGTTCAAGGTGATGATTTGGCCTCCAAATTCCCGATACAAACAAGTCAGATCTATGGAGGCCCGACCTCGCATCTTACCGGATACATTTTTTATAATTGCATAAAACTTTAATCACATAAGACTGGGATTTTGAAAAGCACTTAAGGTATTTAAGGTACATGCAATGATCAATGATTACAGAAAATAGACAAATCAGTTCATTGTTGTTGTTAGTTTTTTTTATCCTCTGGATAATTGCATAGCATTCATGAGCCTACGTCAGTCACCACACAGGCTTTAAAACTAGGTGTGGACTTGTTTTGCCTGTCAGTGTATGTGGGAAGCGGTGTGAATCAGACAAACTGAGGGTTTTCCTGAAGGTTTCTGATGAAATCTTATATTGTTTTTGCATTTTGATATTAACCTAATCAGGTAACGATGGGGTGTAAGCCCAAACACCACACCATCTCCCTTCCTAATAGAACTAGAACGCTCAGGCTAACTGTCTATACAAATTGATGGTCCTACCCTTAACGATATGACCTTGTATACTACCTGCTGCTTGGCCATCACGGCACCTCCTTCAAACACGTATGGTGGAACAAAGAGTGAAGTGACAATGATCATAGATGACCCTGGAGGACATGATGTACACTACCGATCAAAAGTGTTAGTACACCCACATTCAACACAAACATTTTGACTTTGGTAGGGCATGTATATAAAGCCTATGTACCCATGTGTTATTGTTGAATTAAAATGAAATCTGACTTGCAATTTAACTGCCATGTCTACAATGTAAAGGTACAATTAATTAAATTAATCAAATAAGTTTAGCCCTCAGTTAGAAGTGGAACTGTAGAAACCAATGAAAACAGAGAGATTACTGAACTACTGAGAATGGATTAACTACTGGATTATCTTCCTTCAACACCCTCTCTACCAAAGGAACAATTTTAATAGCGAAATAATTGGTTATAAACTTCATGTCACCAGAATGACTTAAAGTTAACAAATATTAGTTTAGACTGAGATTGGTCTGACATTTATATATGATGAAATAATCACGGCAACGTTGCATTCCACTAAACATTTGTTTATATTAGCAAGACATTGTACAAATGAAAACGAGAATTAGCTAAGCTACATGAGCATAGATTAACTCGTAAGGCTTGAAAGCATTACAGTCACATTCTTCAATCAATCAGATTTCGAGCACTCTGTAATCAGACTATTTTATGGCAAGTAGCTGCCTTCTGGTATTTTTCAGGTGGAACATTTAAGAATTATTTTAACCTTCCTTCGTGAGGTTTGGATTTTTAGATGTAGCACTTTCAGGTAGATTTTTTTAATAAGATTTGTATTGAGCCCGGTTTTTAATGGACAATGGAAGTGGATTTGGTGGATTTTTTTGAGAAAAGCTGGAATTCGCGAGGAACAATCCCCCCAGCAGTGATGTCCCAGTCAGGAAAAGGATTTGTGTTGCACTTTGAATCGTTCAACTACAAAAAAAATCACCTGACATACAACATCGACTGTACATTGTTGTTGTGAGTACATTCATGTTTCTTTGGTACATGTAATGTCATTGATTTGGGCTTTGCAAAGTCTATTTGGGTTGCAGTGTCCTGTCATATTGCATAATGGTACTGTACATCTTTGATGGTTTCATTCGCCATGTGTTCATGTTTCTGTTATTAGTGTTGTAAGCCTCTTGTTGAATCACTTGATTCTAGTGTCACTGTGAACATGGGGTGGTTACATCAAATGACAATAGCCTAATAGCCCATAGCATTAGGCAGCCATACATGCTACAATTACTAATCTTTATTGGTAAGTAGAACAAACGTGCCCCCCTTAGAAATCAAATGCCCACCCAACACGTTTGTTCTGGTTATGTGCCTGTATCTACTCGACAGTTAAGCAGGTTAGGACTGTAACCAGATAATAGTTCGGTTTTAACCATTTAAAAAATGACATTAGGGAGTTGCAGTAGGCATTTGAGTACAGATGAGGTGCAAGTGAGTCCGGTGGTCGTAAAATGTTGTTGACCATGCAGAACCGGGCTCTGGGGTTTCCTTCACCTGAACTAATTAAGCCTGCATAATGAGTGGATTTGGCTGTAGAAAGAGTGCTTGTAGTTAAGAATGTGGTCCTTATGCATTTCTTTGTGCACAATAAGTGCCGTTTTCTTTTAAAGGCGTTCCAAGCGACAACCTTTTACTTTGATCTGGCGTAGTTCAGATGTAAACCATGGGGCAGAATGGGTGAAGAAAACAGTCCAGCTTTTTAAAGGGGCCAGTGAATAAAAAATATTATGTTGTCCATCATTGTAATGAGAAACCAGTTCATCAGGGGTAAATAAACTGTTTATACTGGGGAGGCAGTCAATATCACGAGAGAGGACATTTAAGTTAATGTCCTTAATGTTGTGGAATGAGATGACACGTGGCAGGTTTATTTTGCACAGTGTTAAGTAAATATTTAAATATATTAACATGTGATCAGAGATGGGAAGATCATCTGTAGTACAACCAGTTGGAGTAACACTAGAGCAGCATATCAAGTCCAAAACATGACCTTTGGAGTGGGAAAGTTGATATGTTGCTCCAATCCAAAACTGTCCATGCAAGATATAAAACCCCTTGTATAAGCATTATTGATATTATCCATATGTATATTAAAATCCCCCAACAATATTATGTTAGATGAAAGTGAGTAGATATTAGTTTTATGTTTTACTTTGGATGTGATATTGTGAATGTGTTTGTAGGTAAGTGGTCATACATCAGACACTATAATATATGGACTGTTGTGCAAACAAATATGTTAGTTTTTTAGATATACATATAAATGGTTGGGCTATGAGATGTTGCTTGGAGATTTGACATGACACTGCAAAATATTATTGTAATTCCCCACGTATAAACTGCACCAAGTTTGTGCAACCACACCCATGTATAAATTGCATTTGCCTGGAGAATTGACTTTTACATACATTGTACATTGATATTAAATGTATTCGTCCATTGTAGGCTATCGGTCAGGTCTAAAGTGATAAATAAAAATTGGGAAAGTAGGTTTTTGCTGGATGTTTCCTGAGTGAGAAACATCCAGCAAAAACATAATAAATCAGGGTGGACACACATTTTTTGACACCTGTTTTGAGCAAGTAAAAAAGATTTTATTTTACTTCCAAAAACATACAAAATAAGTAAGAGGTAATATTCAGAAAAATATTTATTTCAGCCTTCTGCCGTCAGAGTTGCAATTAATGATGCAACACATTTTATCAAGGCAAAATATTTCAAGTGTAAACACAATATAGATACAGCTGTAGTTAGCTAGATGGAGAAACAGACAGCTGCAGACCCTATGCATTGCTATATTTCACCATGATCGCTCGTCGTTTGGACGATTCCGTTCCATGTTTTCTGTGTCCTTGATTTGTCATGTCCTGGTTGGGTCTTTCCTGTTCTCATTTCAGTTTATCGGTCTATTCCTTTCACCTCTGTTTTGCCCCCACCTGTTTCTGTTCTCCTTGTAAGTCTGTATATTTAGTTCAGCTATTTTCTTCCGGTCCTGGTCGGTCATTGTGCGTTGTGCGTGTGTGTTCTATGGTTGGTGTTACGTTTCTTGTTCCTGGTTCTGTTTTGTGGTGCACGTATTTAGTTCAGCCATTTTCTCTCGGTCTTGGTCGGTTATTATATGTATAATGTGCTGTATGTTGTGTGGTCTGTCAGTGTCACATTTCTTGTTTCTTGTTCCTGGTTCCTTGTTCCTGTTTTGTGGTGCACGTCACTCAGTTTAGTTTTTCAGTTTGTTTCATTAAAGTTACTCCTTGCACCTCTGCGCAATTGACCAGTCTTCTAGCAGACTCACATCAAAAACAGGTGAGACACTACTTAAGAGTGAAGTTTTGAGAAGTACAAATTAGATGAACGGTTGCTTTCAAATGCAACAAAAATATGTCAACATAAAATGAGTCACACAATATCTGAGTTTTTGCAACATAGTGTTATCAAATGATATTTTAGGAATGTTCAACAACCTTTCGATGCACCTGATTCTGATGTTGAGATGACTGAAAATGAAGATGTTGTGTCACGTATTTACACAACACCGGTTTTTACTATCAAGCAACTTACACATGCAACACAAATCAGTGTTTGTGATGATCTTTGTCTGAGAAATGAATCTTACCATTACTGCTAATCATGATGTTGAGTTTTCTCCAATGGGCCAGTTTTGTAACAGTCACCCCATAAAAGCAGATGAACACAGTTTTTTCAGAAGTTTAGCATTTGCTATGTCTGGCAGTGAAAATGGACACATGGAAGTATGTCGGGCTGTCGTAAAACATATCCTACAAAGACCTGAAGCCAACAATATTTGCATAGTACTCAGTCTTCAATCATAGACCATGTGATGACTAGAAAAATTAAGTGCTTTTGATCTTGGGCAACTATTGTGGATATTGGGGCTGCAGCAGACTTGTTGAAAATAGACATACACTTTCAGTGTGAATACATGGAACATTCATACAAGGTGTAATATGTGTGATAATTTTCCGTGCAACAATAGATATGGAAGTGAAAGACAAATAGCATCACTTAGCATGTGCTTCACAGTGCAACAAAACAAAAACTCACTGCAAAACAGAAAAGCTGATAAAAGCAGACATAAATATCATACAGTCAAGTTGGGAGTAGCTTTTCTGAAGAGAAAAAAGAATGACGGTAAACATTTGAACTTTCAATCTGACATTAATTATGTAACAAGCAGTTTCAGAAAAGCAGTTGCTCACGGTCCAGAATTTGTTGTGTATGCCATTGCTTGATGTTAAGAAAACAAGTTACAATATGTAAGAAGGATTATTGTGTAGACTGAGGTGATACTGGTGTTTTGGCTGAGAAATGCATTACATCTACATACCTATACGAATGTGACACAAACTGTACTAAAGACTGTAATCATCATGAAAGTCTATCAGGCAAACTATGGATTTATTACACTTGTCACAGAACAATGATGAATGGTAGAATGCCTCAAGAAAGCATTGTAAATAGTTCCAATTCCATCGGAACTTGTCACGAGGGGCGCAGGGAATGCAGAAAGCGAGATGGAGGCAAACGCAGGGGGTGCAGGGGAAAACTTTTAATTAAACTAATAGCAAAACAAAACCGAGTGCTGTGCACTACAAACAAGTCAACAAACTAAAACCAGGCATACGGGCAAGGGCAAACACGAAACAGGAACAGGCAACAACATTGACAATGACCCAACAAAGACAGGGAGAAACTGGCTGAACTAAATACACTGACTAACAAGGAAAAAAGAAACAGGTGGGGGCAAAACACATGTGAAAGAAAAAAACTGATCAACTGAAACAAGAACAGGAGAGACCAAACAAAGACATGACAACCCACAGGCATACAGAAAACATGGAACGGAACAGCCCCAGCAGGCCGGGATCGTGACAGAACTAAAATGTCTTAATTCTTTAGAAAAACATATTGTGGCTAAAAACCTGCCCTTTATGCATTACCTAGAGGATCACAGAACGCAGTATTTGGGCCTGTTATATGTGTGGTATCAAATATATCACATATTACAAATGTCTTAGTAATAATGAAATTGAAATGCAAATTTACATACAAGAGCCACTATGAATATCAATATGTTCAAAGATGCTTTGACATATTTAGTAAAAATAACACACATTATCATGATGTAAGTTTCAACTTAAACTGGGAAAACCTATTTACTAGAACAGATGATGCTATTAATATTTATCATGAAGATGATCTTGAGGATAAATCATAAACATGTGGGATTAACAGTAGTACCAATGAAACACCAGAGGAAGAGGATATTACATTTACTGAAACGCAACATGGAATGCTTTTGGACACCTGTTTACAACCTGTAGATTTGCCTCAAGATGTGTTGGATCAGCATTTCAATACTCATATCAATTGCTCCAGCAGAATCGAATAATCCACTGAGATTACTAACAGACAAAACAAATGAAGATCAATGTTTTCCAGTGTTATATCCCAATGGAGGTCCTGCCTTTCATGATGATTGAGATCATAGAATAACTCGCACACAGTACCTGAACAATTGTATATTAAATGCATATGGGAGGTTTGGCAAAATACTCTCTTCCTTTTTAATGCATAATACATAGAGTTAAAACATGTTGTATCAAGTCTATCAATCGCTTTAAGGAAAGCATCAGATAATGGGAAAGGTTTAAATGTTAATGTTGATAAAGGATACATGTTTTTGAGACCAATTCGTTGTACACCTCCATTTTGGTTGGCAGGAAAAAATACCTCTTTGCTATGATAAGACAACTTGGTATTCCAACCTGGTTTTACTCATTTTCCTCAGCTGATATGAGATGGCCAGAAATGATTAACACATTTATGAGACTACAAGGTAAAGATTTGAATAGAGTTGACTTAACCTGGTCAGAATAGAGTTGAATACTTCAACGCAATATTTTGACAGCAGCAAGAAAGATGCACCACAAATTGATTAAACATACTGATATTGAGGTTGTTGACTTTGTGGACAAATTTGTGATAAGCAACCTGCCATTTGCAGATGATGAAGAACTACATAAAACAGTCAGTAATGTTCAAATGCATAACAAAAGACATTTAAAATCTTGCAAAAAAACAAGAAGGAATGCAGATTTGGATATCCTAGACCTGCCAGTAACAAACACTATGCACTATTTGGAAATGTAAGCATATAATCTGTTGGGGATTTTTTTCCCAATTAAATCCAGTGAATGAAACTCCACTATATGCTGACTCAAGAGGTGTAAACCTCTGGGATGGACAGTTTCTAAAAGCTGAACTAAAAGAGGTTGTTATTTCAGATTTCTGCTGAATCGTTTACAAACTCATAAAAAGGACACTAAACTACAAATGACAGATACTGAAATGTTACAGTCACATGAGACAGGGGAACTATGCAATGACATGCATATATTTAAGTAAATTAGTACAATTTACAACGTCTTAACTCTGCATGTGCTGATTCTATTACCATCAGAGCACATGACTATGAAAGAAATCCCAAAACTGGTAGAGTTAAAAGAAAAAGGGGTTATTACACAAACGTGAATAACTCTTTTTTAGAATAATTTCTAAATTTGGGTATTGGAGCACACATAATGTTAACGACGTACATATATGTGGAAGACTGCGTTGTAAATGATGAATTTGGAACTGTTATTGTTGGTGGTTCTGACAGTGTTTTTGAAGACTATTTCCCTTCTGCAATACATATTGTTTTTGACTATGTAAAGGTTGGACTAAAACATAACATCAATGCACTTCAACTATCAGTAACATAACAGTCATTCATCCAGAAGTAGATAAGGTTACAAATAGTGGAGGATTGCAACGACAACTCCCTTTGAAACTGGCTTGGGCTACAGCTGTACGCAAGATCCTAGGTTTGAGTATAGATAATGCTTTAGACTCTCTAAAGAAAGCCTTCGCAGCTGGACAAGCATATTTGGCACTGAGTTGTGTCAGAAGCCTGTCAGGCCGTATCATTAAAGATTTTAAGAAATCAGCTTTATTCTCAAATGCTAAAATTGAAATGTCAACATTTTTTACACCCAAACAAAACAAATTATCTTCTACCTCTAAGTTAACCATTGCACTTCATAACACACAAAGTCTCAAATGCCATTTCCTGGATCTTCAAACAAAATAGCAGTATCCTGAAAGCAGATGTTATATGTCTGACTTCGTGTTTACACATAATCCCCGTGTCAGTTGCTATGGCACAAACAACCCAGTAAGTGTGCTGAAACAACAAACGCATGGTGGAGTTGGAATGTATTATAGAGTTGGCAAAAATGTTAATGTCCTGCAGACATTCATTGGAAATATTCCGAAACTATTTGGTGGAACTTATGAAATAGACAAATACTGAGGGCTCAAACTGATTATGGGAGATTTTAATGACAATGCTTTCACAAAAAAAAGTATAAAAATCTGTTAGGCAGTCTACAACTGAAATAGACACATTGATTGATCATATCTATATCAAAGGCATAGACTGTTACGGTGACAATATTGCCAATGTATTACAGCTTCCATGAAGCTAAAATTATCTCTTTCAACTGACACTTTATTTCCACATTATTTACTGAGCCAGTGAGCCATAGGTTGTAACAGCAATAACATTTTCAGTGTATTTATGTAATTCACAATTAAATATTTTAATTTACACAATCTATGTGTCCTTATTCTGTGTTGCTGTGAACAGTATATGTTTATCTTAGCTGTCAAGCAACACACAGTAAATGTAAAAAGTCTAAACATCCCTGTTAAAATGCCAGGTTTTTGTGATGTAAAAATTAAAAAGATAAATCATGTCAGAACTTTTTCCACTTTTAATGTGACATACAATGTGAACACTTCAAAAAAAAAACTGGAATCTTATAGGGGGAAAAATGAATAATCAAAACCTTACAATCGCCATGGTTTCATTCACATCCTTTAATGAAGGCTCACAAAATAGAACCACCAACATAACAGTGACCCAATGTTCCCCATGAACATAATGTGTTCTGAAGCAAATAAAGGAAAAAAGACAAAATAGGATCAAGAAAAAACAATGGCATCTCTCAGACAGGTTGTCGGGTTGTTTTAATAGAACCGCCAGGCCTTTCAAACCACCAGTCCTTAAGTCATTTGGTGTTATTAGAAATATCCTTTGGTGTCTGTTTGTACTCACAGCCTAAATATATTGGGCTAAATAATAAAACATAAGTAAAGTAAAATGTTGGGCAATGTTCCAATCTGCATTTAATGTTTTTGCCCAGATTCAAGCATTTGACAATTATTTATATTATTTAGACCTGTTTAGGGTAACGAAGTACACAACTTATATCAGGGACTTTCAAAGCGTGAGGGGCGCATGCCCAAGGGGGTGCCAGAAAGCTTCAAAGGAGGTGCGAACTGAATTGTAATGCTGTCACCTATAAAAATATGATTATGTTTTATACCCAGCTGCAGCAGCAGGAAGGGGTGAGGGGGTCTAAAAAAGCCCTCCACGAAATGTAGCACCCCAATTAGCCCTGCTAGAAATAATTCCATATTTTAATACAAAACAATGTTGCATTATTATTAATGGAAGACGTGGGCTTGCGCCTATAAATGGTTGCCTCCCCTCTAAGCACAGCTTGCACAGTCGACTAGATATCTCAGGTAAGCCCAAGTTGGGTATCCGATAACAATAAAAATATTTTGCACTCATTATTTTCCTGTATCCTATTTTCTTGCAGTACAACATACCAGTTCTTGTTCAAAAGCTAAGAAAACAGATGAGGAAACAAAACCACAGTGGATGCAACACCCAAACCACACTGTACGCCATTGCAGATGAAACTGCCAGCAGGCACCTCACGCTATGGGGAACCCAAACGCTGAAGATAGGCAAGTGGAGTCACATCACCATGTTTTCCTTCACATCCTTTAATGAAGGCTCACTCAACACAACCACCAACACAACAGTGACCCCAACGCGATCCAAAGGCAAAACACCTTCACCTCTCCCAGACATTGTCACTGAAATCAGCTGTGAGGTCATGGCAGCAAATATCCACATAAAGAACACCAGCATTAAACAACAACCAAATGTACAACCAAAGCAACCAAACCCAAACGCCCAAACTACAATCACAGAGAGTGAAGACTACCTGCTAGATGATGACTCCCTACAACTAATGCCTGTTGTTGACGATGGCTTACTACAAGACAATCAAGGTGTCTTGTAGTAAAGACAATTCAAAACCAACAAACTTTACAAGACAAAGTTACTAACACATGACACAACATAAATTACTGCTTTTGTATTACATTACATATTTTCATTTTCTTTTCAATTCTCATCTAATATCATTTCATAACCTGTTAGTTTACAAAGAACTTTACCAAATGGTCCAATTTGGTTACTTACATGTCTTACCCTAGTGAGCATTATATACCATGCCATTTATGTCTGTTTTGTTACATACTATTGTTAACACAAAAAATTGGTCTTGAGTTACAATTCCTATCGTGTTTTCTTTTCTTTTTACATGCATGGGATTATCATCAAAATATAACCACATACAATTAATTGGAAATCAAGCATAAATCGAAGTATCTCAGTCCTACTATCAAGTTTTATAGTCCCCTGTATTTTGCAACCCCCTACCTTACACTAACAAAAACATACATTCCTCTTCAACTTATTGTTTCATTGTGGAACATAAATGAATATGAAAGACAATAAAATACAAAAACACAAAACTACCAACTTAACAAAGTAGTAGTATTAAAACAATATTCAGGTCTTTACCTCCATCACACTATTGAAGACAATACATTTAATTTATCTCAAAGCAGAACTGTTGTGTCATTACTGCTGCCAGTACTGGGGACATAACCTAGCTCATGTAGTGCAACATAATGCATTCTGTCATCCCCAAAAAATGCTGTAATGCTGATATATTCTTCAGTAATACACAATACTATTGATACAAGTCCCATTAGAATTACTACTAAATACTGTGTTATGGTTCAATCTGGTTCAAAATGTCATCAAAAGGCATCATTGTGCTTGGTCCGTATGTAAACCAATAAAATTGATAGCAACTACCTTCTAAATGTGCCTATCTAAATATACTAATGCATAGGCATAACAACAGAACATGTGCAGGGGGCATGTCTCTTACAAGGACCGTTATAATAATTCCACAAATGTCTCTGCGACCACAGATGTTTGAACAAGACGATGCACCAGTCTAACCGGGAATTCAAAACTCGATTACCTTCCTGTCTCTGAGTCACTCATATTGTCACCTGTTTCTGACTTTGTTTGATAAACAAACTTTAGCAGACAAGTTACAAATTGTGAAATACCACATTTGACAGACCAATGTAATGTTAAGTTGATCAGTCTTTTTTCTTTACTGGAAGGCAATTAAGGTATGTAAAATGTCTATATTATGTAATTTTCCACATCAATAAAACAAAATATCATAACATTTACCACATTAGTAAGGCAGACGATAATTGGGAATGGGTCGTATTTTTTAACTATGTTGAGGATTTCAGAAAGGTGATTAATGACAAGCTAGTTAACATTTTATGTTGCTAACAATTACAAAACATTGATCAGGTAATAAAGTTATTATTTAGTACACAAGAAGATATTTTTCAAAACTGCTTCTGACCAGAGGCATTTTTTTGCTGGCCTACTGATGTCAGAATCAGAAAATTATAACTCTATATGTATTTTTTAAAAGTTCGTTCGCATCAGTCTACTGACTTAATTTCATTGCTTTTCCCCCTCGGTTGTGCTGTTTCCAGTGCAGCGCAGATAAATCTGAGCTTTTATCCAATCAGATTGTCCAGATGTGCTGTCTCCGGGTCAAAATCTACCCTGAGGCCTATAGCATTTTGAGTTAATCCCATCTTCTGCTGAAGCAAATGGGGAGGATGTTGACGATTTTCATATTGTTCAACCAATCAGATTTTGAGTTTGCCACAATGAGCCTATTCTTTGACCCCTAGCAGCTTTCTAGCTTGCCTAGGTGTGCATTTTTCAGGTGGTGTGATCCGAGATCCAGTTACCTAACTAAGGTTAGGATGTCATGTAGGAACATCTGAGATTTTCTTTCATGAGGTTGAGACTTTTTGATGTTGTTATTCCTATTCGATTTTTTGTTTAGATTTGTACTGAGCACTGTTGTTTTTTGACACAATCAACAAGAAGAAATGGATTTGGTGGTGGATTTCCTGGCAATGTCTTTTTCGAGAAAAGCTGGAAATTGCGAGGAACCCACCCCCCCAGCAGCTCAGTCCCAGTCAGAGAAAGGATTTTTGTAGCACTTTAAATCGATCAGCTTCAAAAAGTACACCTGGCTTAGGAACATTGTTGTTGCAAGTATGTTCTTATTTCTTTGGTACCTGTAATGTCATTGATTTGGCTTTTGCGATGTCTGTGTGTCCTCTCATACTGCATAATGGTACTGTACATCCTTGGTTTCATAAGCAATGTATTCATGTTTCTGTTACTTGTGTTGTGAGCCTCTTGTTAAATAACTTTATTCCACTGTCACTGTGAGTATGGAATGGTTACATTGAATGAAATTAACCAAATAACTCAAATATTTGGCAGCCATATATTATGCTGGACAATAGAACACATAAAATTGGTATATTAACTAAACATCTGGTTCTGTATGGTATTAATTGCGCTTAAACCTGTGTTATGTGGAAGTATGTAAAAAATTACTTTCTGTCTGTTTCTAGTCTTGGATTTTGCTATTAATAATGTGACTTTTTGATATTGTGTCATACTTTTCAGCCTCCGTAGCTAATCTATGATCATTAACTATGTGAAACCACTCTTTTCATTTGTACAGTGATTTCGACCATAGGCAAATATTTAGTGGAATGCAGTGATGCCATGATTATTTCATAAAAAAACTGTCTAGTAGAGTCAATAGAAAACAGCTAATGATCCTAACATTTGTGACAAATGCTAATGACATTACCAAGCTATCAATGTTAGCTAATGAATATATCTTTAACTAACCTTAGTTTAAGCTAACGCTTGTCCTTCTAACATAATTCTGTTGACATGAAGATTTTAACATACGGTTTAGCTAAAATTAATTTGACCATTTAGAGATGGTGTCATGCTTTTTAGCCTCAGTGGCAAATCTATGCTCATATAGCTAAGTTAATTCTCTGATTTCATTTGTACAATGACTTGCTAATATAAGCAAATGTTTAGTGTAATGCAAAATTGCCATGATTATTTCGTCAAAAATAATAAGACTAAGCTAGCATTAGTTCACTTTAATCATTCTGGTGCCATGAACATTATAACCAATGCTTTAGCTACTAACAATGTGCCATTGGTTGAGAGGGTGTTGTTTGTTTAAGCCTCTGGAGATAATCCATTCTCAGTACTCTTTTTTCATTGATTTCTACAGTTCCACTTTTAACTGAGGGCTAAACTTATCAATTGCACCTTTAAATTGAAGACATGGCAGTTAAATTAAAACAAAATCTGAGATATAATTTAACAACAAGACATGGGTATGTAGGCTATACAGTTGATGTAAAGTCTACACACCCCTGTTAAAATACCAGGGGTACGTGCTGAAAAAAAATAGACAAAGATACATCATGTCAGAACTTTTTCCACCTTTAATGCAGCCATCCCCATCACCCCTGTTAACTCATGACCCTTCTTTTTGGGCAGGTTGCTTCTCATGTTAGTTTTCCACCTGTGGCTTAGTGGCATTGGAAATTACACGACTTCTGAGAACATCTGGTTGCACCACAGCTAATTTTTGTGTCATAGCTAAAAGGGTGAATACGTATACAATCAATTCTTATCTGTTATATTTTAAACAATTTGCTTTGATACTATAGACTTTATTTAGTTGAGCAGTGGAAAAAAAACAGATAAAATCCATTTCTACATGTATTTTTGAGAAGTTCATCTGGGTAAATGCTTTAGACAGCCACTGTCCTACACTGATTATATTACTGTTCATGAAGCCTCCTCAATCCCAAAAAAACAATGAATGAATCATAAATTTTTCGATGTAGATAAAGTTTCCTAATGCCGATGAGACATTCTTTGTGGGGACTGTGGATATTTAGAAATTTTAGGATTACACAACAGATGCCTATTTCATAACATTTGTAATCTTTTGGAGACATTTGATCAGCTCATTCATTGACTGAAATCTCATTGGTTGTCTTTATACCGAAAGGGTCTATAAAAACATGTTTTAGCCATTTAGTTACAATGCAGCATCAATCTGTGCTTCAGAACAAACTCTTTCCCATTTTACATCTTCACTCAAAAAAGGTAAGTTTCAAAGAATACTCTACCGTAAATTTGGTATGCATGTCTTCTATTGATTGTCTTCTGTATTTCAATAATTTCCAGACAACCATGAAATTACTAGTCCTAATGATGTACCTCTTGGGGCTGTGTTCGTCCAAACCTGTAAGTTCTCTGGATTTACAAAATGTATCCTGCTATGTTAAAATCAATAGTTCATGAGATATGTAAATATATTTTTTTTTTGTCAGATAATATCAGAATTAACATGGAATGATACTTCCCAATTTCATTGTAATAACATACATACTGGGATTATTTTTGTGGGTGCAGGTGACTAAGGAACATAATAGACAGGAGCACTCTTCAAGTAAAGAGGTCAGTAAAGCCTCTTGCAAATACCTTGACTATATTATCACAATACACAATTTAAATGGGTTTTATTGCCAAGTTTCATGACAAACAAGGAAGTTGTTCTGTCTGTTGGTGCAACAATCAATACAATAGGAATAAGGGACGTATAAGAACAGTGCATTAATAAATTACAGGGTGCACACTTTTGCCCTGTTGAGGGTTGTGTGTGTATTTTGAGAATGGGATGTAGTCAGTTTGGTTCCAGGGGCATGTACATTAGGCCTACTGCTCTAGGAAAGAAACTGTTATTCTGGTCAGAGTTTTTGGTCTGGCTTCCGCTCGGCTCAGCATCCTGGATTTGTGTAGGTCACGTAGAGACGGCAAATTGCAGCCAATCACCCTCTCTTGCAGAGCATATGATGCATTGTACCTTGCCCTTGTCTTCGGCAGTGGCTGCAGCGTACCATGGAGGAGGTCAGGATGGACTCTTTGATGGTGCAGAAATGCACCATCATAGAGTCCATCCTGACTTAAACCATAGAGTCCATCATTGGCAGGATGACATTTTTCAGCTGTGGCAGAAAGTACATCATTTGCTGTGCTGTTTTCTGTTAGAGAGGTAATGTTCAGCTCCCACGAGGTCGTGGACAATGGTGATGCCTAGAAAGCTAAAGGTCTCTACTGAGTTGACTGGGGAGCCACCCATGGGGGAAGGGCAGCTGGGCTCCTCCTGAAATCCATTATCATCTCCGCTGTCTTTAGAACCTTGAGCTCAAAGTGGTTCTGATTGCACCAGGACAACAGATGGTCAATCTCCCACCTGTTTGATGAGGGTTGTGTCATCTGCAAACTTCAGCAGCTTGACAGAGTGGTGACTGGAGGTGCAGCCATTGACATACAGAGAGAAGAGTAGGGGGAACAGGACACAGCCTCGGGGGGAGTCGGTGATGATGGTCAGGGGGTCAGACAGGTGCTTCCCCAGCCTCACGTGACACTTCCTGATAGAAAGGAAGGCTGTGATCCGGTTGTGGTCTACCTGTATGTGGACTTGGGCACCCTCAGTTGAAATAGCTTGTCCTGGAGCAAAGGAATTATGGTGTTGAAAAAGTGTAACCGAAGTCCACAAAGAGGATTCTGGGGAGCCATGTTGGCCAGGTCATCCACAGACCTGTTGGCTCTGTAGGCATACTGCAGTGGATCTATTAGAGGCTTGGTGATGGTCTTGAGGTGGGACAGTACAAGGCGCTGAAATGACTCCATAACGACAGTGGTCAGGGTAATGAGTCTGTATTTGTTAAGTCCTGTGATCCTTGGCTTCTTGAGGACTTGGATGATGAGTGGGAACTTAAACAAGCTGGGATGCAGCATGTCTCCAGTGAGGTGTTGAAGATGTCAGTAAACACAGCAGAAAACGGATTTGCACAGTGCTTAAGGGTAGTTGAGGAGACACCGTCAGTCCCTGCTGCTTTCCTATGGTTCTGTCTCTTGAATTGTCTGTTAAAGTCCTCCTCCAGGACTGAAAGTTCCATTGTAGTGGCAGAGGTGGGGATGATTGGGATGGGTAATTGTGAAAGGGCCCCAATGTTGGAGATGATTAGGATGGGTGATTGCATTTTTTTTAATCTAAATCTTTCCATTACAGGGGTACAAGGGTTTTGAGGGGTTATACCCCTATCCTCAGCATCCCCAGAGTGACTCAAAACAGATGTCGCTGCTGCCCCTACTATTGTCAAGACGGTCTGCACCTGCTCCTGCTCTACCTGCCCTTCCTCCTCTACCTGCCCTGCCGGCCATTCCTCCCTTACCAGCCCTGCCGGCCCTTCCCTCTCTACCTGCCTTGCCACCCCTTCCTCCTCTACCTGCCCTACCTGCCTTTCCTGCCATTCCTCCCCTACCTGCCTTTCCTGCCATACCTCCCCTACCTGCTTTTCCTGCATTTCCTGCTTTTCCTGAAATACCTCCCCTACCTGCTTTTCCTGCATTTCCTGCATTTCCTGAAATACCTCCCCTACCTGCTTTTCCTGCGTTTCCTGCTTTTCCTGACATTCCTCCCCTTCCTTCTTTTCCTGCCTTTCCTGTGATACCTCCCCTACCTGCCTTACCTGCATTCCCTTCAATACCTGCCATACCTCCATTCCC
Source organism: Esox niger (assembly GCA_016801105.1). NCBI lineage: Eukaryota > Metazoa > Chordata > Actinopteri > Esociformes > Esocidae > Esox > Esox niger. Next base: position 72,617 of record JACXGJ010001998.1, read on the forward strand.
TGCCATTCCTGCCCTGCCCGCCATACCTCCTCTACCTGCCTTTCCGGAACTACCCGCCATACCTCCTCTACCTGCCTTTCCGGAACTACCCGCCATACCGCCACTACCTGCGCTTCCGGACCTACCCGCCATACCTTCACTACCTTCCCTTCCTGACCTGCCCGCCATTCCTCCACTACCTGCCCTTCCGGAACTACCCGCCATACCTCCTCTACCGGCCCTTCCGGAACTACCCGCCATTCCTCCACTACCTGCCCTTCCGGAACTGCCCGCCATACCTCCTCTACC